>JAQQZR010000004.1:16728725-16751881 GCA_030068235.1 Notoglanidium macrostoma
CATATTGCACTTCATTGTCTTGTATGCTTTGAGAAGTTTGTCTACCAGCTGAATGTAGTTTGGGGATCTGTAATTACCCAGAAAATTATCAACAATGTCTTTGAAGGCTTTCCAGGCAATTTTTTCCGACCCAACTAGCAGATTTTCAAACCGTTTGTCACCCATAACATGTCTGATCTGGGGGCCAACAAAAATGCCCTCTTTAATCTTGGCCTCAGTTATTCTTGGGAACATCTGTCTTAAATAACAAAAACCTTTGCCTTCCTTGTTCAGTGCTTTCAGGAAATGAGTGCCAGTTTTATGTGAAGAGGATGCAAAAATATCTTTGCCGGGTCGACAAGCGCTTCATGTGCCACATTTTTCTGTCCTGGAACTAACTTTTTACGGAGTGGCCAGTTCTGCGGAGAATAGTGCGACTCTTTGGCACGGCTGTCCCATTCACAGATTAAACAACAGTACTTTGTATAGCCGAGCTGCAGTCCTAGTAACAGAGCAACGTCTTTATGATCTCCACCGATATTCTAGTTGTACCTGGTATACTGGACTTGCTTCAGCAACAGTTCCATATTCTCATACGTTTCTTTCATGTGTGCTGCATAGCTAAAAGGTACTGAAGGATAAAAATTGCCATTATGTAGCAGAACAGCTTTCAGGCTTAACGTTGACGAATCAATGAAGAGACACCACTCTTCCGGGTTGTGATCACAACCATAGGCCGTGAACAATCCTTCAATGTCACAACAGAAACAGAGACTGTCGACTTGTGCAAAAAATTTGGTTATATCATGATGTCAGCCTCGAAACACAGAAGTTTTCGTACCTGGTGACGGCAAACACCATTCCTGCAGTCTTGAACCCAGCAGCTCGGCTTTTGCTTCTGACAGGCCCAAATCTCTGACCAAATAGTCCAATTTGGACTGTGTTATCAGATGTGGATCGCTTGATGAGCACGGTTCAAAATCCAGGTCAATGTCACTGTCAATACCCTGAATTGCAGTTTCTTCATCTGGTTTGTCTAAGGTCCAATCCTCTGGTGGTTTCGGAATTGGAAAACTGTCGTCATGTGGCACGGGTCTCATTGATGAAGGCAGATTAAGACATTCAATTGACTTCTTGTTTTTGGCAGAGAAATCAGACACATTAGTCAGACAGAAGTAACAGTCCGTCACATGGTCTTTCTGTTCTCGCCATATCATTGGAACAGCAAACGGCATCGTCTTTCGAGTGCCTCTGAGCCAGGCTCTCAGACTGACAGCACGTGTCGTACAGCAAATGTGAGGCGCCCATTGATGGTCTTGATCAATTTTGCAGCTGAAATACTGATTATAACCTTTCTTCACAAGAGCAGTCATACAAAGTCTCTGAGGCGCAAGTGTATATTCGCCACAGATATAGCAGAATGTATCGCGGCTGTTACAACATTGATGAGACATATCGCCCGACACCTAAACGTCTATAGCATCAAGCTTTATATTGCTACAGATACCATACTTTACTATACATACACACTGACTATCTATATTAACCAAATGAGCAGGATCAGTGTATGCAATTTGGGAGGGACCTTTGGGACCTTTATAGCATGCTGAGACAGCGTCAAGCTCATTCAGACCTGCCCAGGGATGCCCAGGATGTCAACTTCCACAGAACAGCTTCCAACCTGGCCTGATTCCATGCCTGGATATGCCCAGGCTGCACAAACAGTTGTTGATTAGTCACTTACAGAGCAAAAATGTTTGGATATAAATACAAGAAAAAATCATGACAAAACTGAAGATTTCTCTGAAACAGTACGTGACGGGTAAATTTTGATGTGATATTCGTGATCAGCACCCAAAAATCTATAATAAACACCCAACAGTGATCAAGAAGCAAAAACTATGTTGTGCAGTGTTATTTGCTTTTAAGTTAAGCAATTATCTAGAGTATAGTGAAACATTGACTAAGCATTCAGTTGGTTGCTCTAACATCTAATGGTTGCTCTAACATCACAGGCAGTTGCTAGGGTATTGCTCTGCTGTTTCTGTAATCTTATTCCTAGGTGGGTGCTATGGTAGCATGGGTAAAGGTTAGAGGGGTTGCAAGGTTGTTGCTATCATATCTCAGATGGTTACTATTGTATACTAGGCGGGTGCTACAGAATTCCATGTATGGTTGTTGCTAGGTGATTGTTGTCTATGTCAGGTGCCTACTAGATAATTGATATGTGGTTGCATTGGTATATGAGACAATTGTTAAGGGGTTGCAAGGAGGTTGTTGTGGTATCCCAGGTGGATGCTATGGTGATCCACGTAATGGCTGGATGTTGAAAGGTGGTTGCCACAGCGTTGCATGTTGTTGCTAGGCAGTTACTATTTTTTGTTAATTTGTTGTTATCCCAGATGGTTGCAAGGGGTTGCTATGTTTTTCACTTAGTTGCTGGGGTGTTGCTTTGATCTCAGCTGGTTGGTTGAGGTGGAAGAGTATATCATTCCTAGGATTGGAAGAATAACAACTTATTAGGCATTTGGAATTAGGTGGTTGGCCAATGCAAAGTGGAGTTCTGAAGACTTCCAAAGGGACTGAACTGTTTTTGTTCTTTTTCTGGGGCAGAATGATTATACAACATACACATTTAATAGAAAGAGCAAGAATTTGCTGCACAAGCTTTAATTTTGGGGGATATTTCTGAAATCCACTCAGGGTCAAAAATATACATACATCACAAGTAATATTTGCCTGTTGGCAAATATGACCTTGTGCAATGCACCAGTTCCACTGGCAGCAGAACATTCCCAGAGCATGATGCTACCACCACCATGTTTAACAGCTGTTACAGTGTTCTCTGTACCTCCGGCCATTGGAGCCAAACAGCTCAATTTTTGTCTCATCTGACCATAAAACTTTCCTTCAGAAGGCTTTTTCTTTGTCCATGTAGCAAACATTAGTCAAGCTTAAAGGTGTGGATTTTGGAGCAGGAGCTTCTTTCTTGGACGGCAGCATCTCAGTCCATGGTGATGTAAAAATCACTTGACTGTAGACTGTAGCTGTTCCACCAGCTTCCAGTTCATGGTAGGCCTGTGTCTTGATGGTTCATGAGTTGTTCCTGACCATATGAACCAACTTCCTCTCAGCTGAGGGCGCCAAATGGCTTGGCCAACTGTTCGCACTGACAATCTTGTTCAGTTCTGTCAAACAAACCCTTTTTATGGTGTGCACAGAGAAACTACCAGCTGTAGTCAATCACAACAGGAAGTTATAAGGCCTTGGATTTTTAAGTTTTTTAATTTAAAGACATTTTGGAACTTTCAGCACAACTGAATTAAAAATAAAAAAGTGGGCGTATTTATACGTTTGACCTGATGTATAATTTTGATACTGAGATTATTTCAGCAAACACAAAATAAATGAAAACATGTGCACCAATTCTTGTTTTCTTCTATTAAGAACAATCATTCTGCCTCAGAAAAAGAACATTTAAAAAAAGGCTCTGGAAGCCTAATATTACCTTGACATTGCCATGTGTATGTATATGTCTGACTGCAACTGTATATACATATCTTTCCTTAAATTATATATTTTTAAAAATTGTTGTTGTTGCTATTATTATTGTTATTATTATTATTATTTTATTTTTTTTGTTGTTGTTGTTGTCGTTATTAATGAGAACAACAGCAATAATAATAATAGCATGTTCTTAATAGTTAGTTTTTGGAGGTTTAAAGAACCTAATATTTTTATATTTTTAATAATTTAATATTTATTAGTTTGTTGATTGTAGTCAGCCATGGATTTTCAGCAAAACAACTCCCCAAAAAGCCTGATTGTGTGACTATTCACATGAGGAAATATGCGTGTGGTGAACTTAAGCTCAATCTGCTCATCACATGGTTACAGTGTGGAGATAAATAAATTACCACCAAGAGGGGGTGCTGTCTTACAACAAAGAATGGTTTAAATCACAGATAAGGATGAATGGCTGAATGTAACAGATGATCACAAAATAGACGTTATACCGGGGTCTGGTTAGTACCTGAGGGCGTTGCGACGTCGCTGAGATGTAAACTACTCACGTCTGGCACACGTGCCATCTGGTAGGATGCTACACATATAGAGTGTGTTTTTGCTTACTATTAATCCAGCAACTATTTGGAAAGGCACTAATACCGACATCAGTAATTCTACTTCATTCTATAATTTCCTCTTACTGAGCGTTGACAAAAATTAGGAACGGAAAGAGCTAGTACCATCCCAATCCCCCCCCCCCCCCTTCCCCAGGTTGATCCCTATTCTCCTATATATCCCAATCCCTATTTTATTGGGGGTACAGTATGTTAAATGTAAATAACAAGAAATATAGAAGTATTATACGCTGTTATTTCTTCTATTGTATGAATGATCTGTGTAAACTTAAACTTTAGATGTATGCAGCCTCTATCTCTTACTGACATCAATAAGATACAGACCAGTAGCTAACAGCATAACGAATAAATTCGTTAAATTAATTACATGAATGAATTAATACATTAATATATTCTTATTTCCCACCTGGTCACCATCACCCTAGTCCATTTAAATTAGTGAAATGTCAGTCCTGGGGTGATATGTGATAGTGCGGCTCACAGGGGCTGTGTGACTGGTGATGCTGAAGGGCAGCAGCTCTCAGATTGCCGGATTAGTTACAGGGGCACCGAACCGACTTGCTGCTAGCACAGCCATAGAACGTTTATTAATTAATTACATTTATTGTAAAGCGATTCTAAAATAAACAATAATCCCGCTGACGTTTTAATGAACTAGTTTATTAAATATTGGTTGGTTCATGTCAGGAATAAATAGAATATGTTGATACCAAGGATGGAAACGCAATGACCATGATTAAATATGTAGTAGGTTTACAGTTACGGCACTCGACTCAAAATACAACGGGTACAGCATTCTTTCTCTATATAATTAATAATGGAGATTTTCATACAAGCAGGGTGATTATTTTAATACCACTTTATTCAGTAATACAATAATGAAATGAGGCCGCAGATTACAACAACTGTGTGCAATTTCTATGCGTTAAAACAGCATTGTTTTTTCTTTGCATTTTGTCTGCGGTTATGGGTTTTTTTTTGTACGAGTGCACTTTGTTCAAATATGAAAACCATCCCCGAGGCTTCAAGTTTTACAAAACTGATTTTCTATAGAAAAGTACGCTTTTTAAAAGCTCAGTTAGAGAATTGCATATAGAAATTAAACATTAAAGAACAACGAATCAATTTGATTTTAGTTTATTAAAAAATAATTCGCTGTGCTGTAGGCCTCCATTAATTTTGCAGAGTAAAAAAGGCTAAACCCCAATTGTTATGCGATTAAATAAACACAGAAACCCTGCTTTATGATGCACTTAATTGGGATAGTTTTTTCTTTGGTAATCTATGAATACACCCTATTTATTCCTTTATTATTTTCTGAATGATAAAACAAACAAAGAGAGGAAAAGCATGTGAAATTGTTATTATGTACAACACATGCATTTGTATGTAACTTGTTGTTTGTAACTATTTTACTGGAAAAAATATTAGACCTACGTTTCGATGGTAGGTAAAATAGGCACACACTTTATGGACTGCAGGCTGTGATATTATACACGTCATACTTCACATTCATTATTCACGTCATACACTTAAAAGTTGTCCTAACTCATGTCTGAAAACATTAGGGCAGATGGGATTTGACCGTGGTGACAATGTCACGAAGCATCTGAATTTCCTGCAGCATAAGATACAGCATAACAAAACTGTCTCTAATCACCTTGGTCAGTTCGTTCAATTAGGAATTCAGTGGCTAAATTGTGAACAGAGTCAGAAGGTGTCCTTTGTGTCAACCTGCTTGAAATGTAGAATCTGTCAATCTCTTTGTTCAGAGCTCCCCTATCATGTAACAGCCAATGTCCTCAGCAGGTGGAAAAGGTAAATAGCTAACGATGGAACTGGACACGACAGAGCTAACGAAATTAATGTTTAAAAATTCATAGACTTTACTGATCTCCTAGCGTCTATACTTTCACAGGTGATCCGAAGCTTGTGTTTCAGTTTTCCAGAAGTTAATACCTCCTCGACAATTCCGACAAAGACCTAAACAGGCTCATTTTCGTCGTCGATGAAACAACAATGAGCCCGTGGGATTGATTTCACCGTCGCTGTTGTGTTTGTAAAGATGTAACCAGAGCCACCGGTAACCGCAGTCGAATAATTTGGCATTATTGTTTCGTTTTCCTTCCACGATAGGGTGAGTCTCATTATCGACAGCAGGTAAATGCAATCGGCTGGTCCAGCAGAGAGGACTGTGGGTAATTTTAACCAGTATATATAACGAAGCAAAGTGCAGGGCAATATATGTGAGTTTTAGTGAACAGCTCGGTGTGTAGTGAACATCCTTGAGGCTGAGAGATCACTGAGAGTGTGTGACGTCGCCGCCCGATGAGAGCATGTGGAGATATTACACAAGAGGATTTCATGGACAGAAGCGAAATACGGTGACGTGTTTAATATAACTGAAACACTTCTTTAAACTGTTTAATCTTCATACAAATTTCGTTCACCGTATAACGTCTGGTGTATGCTTTTAGTGATGGATAGACAGAATACTTGCATGATGAGAACTTAGAATACACAATTGCAGTCTTACTGTGAGTGTGAGTGTGTGAGTGTATGTGTATGTGTGTGTGTGTGTGTGTGTGTCCCACAGTCTGAGCCTATAGTAATTTTACTTTTGGGGCAGACCCTACATTTAGAACACTAATGTCTAATGACTAATGTACATTATAAGTAACATACTGAACAAATTGCGAGGGGGTAACAATCTGTGTAGCATGTTCATTATTTTAAGACTAACCTGTATTTAAGGCCAAAGCATCTTGCATAATAAAGACTTAACACTTCGGCTTATGTCACGCTCGTTACTAATACATTAAAAAAAAAAAAGATTAACACATAAGGCTCATTTTAATAACAGAGTAGGCTATACAGTAAAACAAAATGCGTACAGTTAGAAATACCATTAACCTTAAGGAACACGAAAAACTATTGATTTACTATAAAATCTGCAGGCCTTCTAATGAAATAATTCAGTGTGATGTCTAGTAATCACAGTGTCAATTAATACTTAGCTGTTAGACCCGCATTTGTCCACGAGTGTAAATCAGAGTATTTTAAGAGAATATGTTCCACCTTAAACGATGGAGGGGAAGAACCTGCCCTACAGTGACACCGCAATATCTAAGCCATAGGAAGGCTGGATTATTCCTTTGCCTTTATCCTTAACTACTAATGATCACTTCTACTGGGAAAACACTATCTCAGACCAAATAAGCGGTGTGGTTTATGCCGAGCGCGCGCGTGCACGCACGAAGAGGCTAGAGTAGAGCCGTGACCTGAACCACCAGGACCCCCAGCCCGTCGCCTAGGTGCGCGCGCACACGCACGCGCACTCTCTCACACACACACACACACACACACACACTGTTCAAGAGAAAATGAACGCTCAGAGGAGAGGGAGAATATGCGCGGGGAATCAGTGCAGGTGTTATCTGATACCCAGGAAGTCAGTGACGACGCTTTGACTTCTTTGTTCATTTAAAATCCACAATTGTGCCTGGGAGAACTCGGTAATAGTTTGTTCCACTCCAGGTAAGAATACTTACTTTTTTTTTAAAAAAAAAAAAAAAAAAAAAAAAAAAAAAGCTGCATTTCGTAGTGTCACCGCAACTATTTTTTATTATTGTTTTAAAGTAAAGCAGCTTTGATTACGGTTACACCTAAATTACACCTTAATTTTGATAAGAAGTTTATTATTTAGGCCTATAAACATGTTATACGAGCTTTGCCTTAGGATTTTGGTTTAAAGACTGACATTCTTTCTTACCTTCAGACTTGAAAGATTAAGCGCTTTGTAAAAAAAAAAAAAAAGCATCAGTGTGTCACTAAGAGGCCAATGAGCTGAGGTCATCAGTAAAAAAAAGCACGTTTCCTGTAGTGTTAGCTTTGATGTACCTGTGTGTCCACCATTTAACTGTAAATACGTCAGATTTAATGCATTTACACAAACTGAAAGTAACAGTACGTTCAGTAAAACGGTTTAAAAGTGTCCTTACTTTTTCCATTAATTTAACAGAAGGGTTGTTTATTTGTAGATTATTTGGGGTGTTAATCCAGTTCTCCTTTTTTTCTAATTCTATAGGTTTTATGTAGTCTATGGGTTACGTTGTGAGGCGTTACACAATTTCATTTTGTAGCCTAAAGAAATGTGTTTTAGTTGTAAATTTCATTATTTTCATGGGCATTGCGGATCATCATGATATGTTATCATGCAATGAATGTTTTTTGCAGCCACTTTAGATGGTAGGTGAAATTCAAGAAAGGATATTCAAGTGTCTTTTCAAATATTTTTTAAGTAAAGTTTGGGAACGGGTAGACTTAATTAGACAAAACCAGACAATCAGACAAATCAGACAAAATGCGATTAACAGATGCTTTTCAACAGCCATTGAGGTTAACAAAAGTTGATCAGCGAACAGTTGTGTAAACACGGATGCTCTGCCTTTAGGCTATTCATGTTACATCGAGTTTCAATTTATATCTGTTACTTATTACCTTTGGTTGTAATAGAAAAAAGAACAGAATAAAATAGTACTAGGTAAACAAAACTGGAATAATTAACACCTTTACTTTAAATATCTTAGTTTGCTTAGTCAATTCAAATGAACATTTACCACTAAATGATTAATTGATAAGTGATTCATTTACTATAATTATGTACCTTTTGTATAGTAGTGAATTTCCATGTTATTGATGACCTTTGTCTATTTCAGTATGCATATATTCTGGAAATGACACAACCATGTTTTTGTAATTTTTACGTCGGTGTTCTGTACAACAATGCACAAGGTACAGCTGGTTTTCTTCATTCGCCAGATATATTAATAATCAACATTTTGAAAAAACAGAACATCAGTCTGAAATCATGTAAAAGGAAAATTCTGAAAATGAATAAAACTATTTAGTTCTTTCCAGCTTTTCAAATAAGCATTTTAGTGGTATTGATTATTCCAGGAAATGGCTCAAGGAGTCATGTTCAGGGAGCCATTTGGTAATGTGAAAAAAATCACTTAGAACATCAGTTTGAGCCAGAATCAATCGGGGTTCCATCTCCTGCAGGAGGAGTGGTAGCAGGAATTAATGGATGCTGTTGAGTCCTCCAGGGTGTGGCTAGGAGAGAGGGGGTATTATGCCCTAGATATCATGTTTTTTCCCCCTCACAATATACATATTCATATACAACTATTTACTTACTAATTATTTATATGTGAATTAACAGAAAGAAAAGGGTTTTGGCATCTTGGATGTGCCAGAATCATCTAATGCATGCATGATAGTATGGTGGGAGGTTTTTTTTTTGGCATGGAATTACTGGTCAGTATTTAGGTCATGATTCCAGGACACATCCTAGGCATGTAGGAAGAGACCTTAAGAAGGAGGCTTTGCTCAGGCCCATGACCGCATTTTGAAAGTCACTCAAAACACAACAAGACAAAATATTAATTCCTTTGTGTCACTGTGACCATAATTTAGGTTTCATTATACTTTGTGTAATCAACATTTATGTACTTTGTTGTATACATTGTGTCACAAGTTACTTAAATGTTAATATAACGTCAGCTCAATCAGCTTAACAGCTTAATCTGATCTTCAGCTAATTAAAAATGTCCAGTTGAGTAAATCAGGCCAGATAATGTCAGCAGTGCCCTCATGCTAACATGTTTATTTGCTGTGTGCGATAAGATTTTTGTTTAATGTGACTCTTCTTCCTTTAGTTGTGGTTCTAATGTCTGATGGTTCAAAATAAGATGATTGTGAGCTGTATTACAAAGCCAGGGTTCCTTAACTTCTTGTTTGCTGCTTCCTTTTTTTCGTTCAGGTCATTTTTACCTAAAAGTGTTTATGTGAAATAACATTGTTTACTGTGACGTATTAAAAAAAGTTAGCTTGCATCAGATTTCCTCAATCTCATATATACTTCCACCTGTGCTCATCTGCAATTAAAAAAATCCCCAAGTATGGGAACAGGGTTTGTATTTCTATACTTATGTATAGAGCTAAAAATGACATGACAGTAAGATATATTAGTTTTTTTAGTTCCGTTATCATAAATGAAAAAGAGATGACTTTGGTCCATGGGGGACATGCATATTACTAGGTAGTGAACAGAACCTGACAATTAAACATTAAATTGGTTTCTTTTTTATCACAATTCTTCTCATGACTCCTCCTTTTCATTCCTTCAGGACCTTTCACCATATTTTTCTTACTGACATTACAGATTGGCTGGTCGACAGACTACATTCCTAATGTTATATACTGGGGTATTGCTGACTCCTGTTCTGTGTATGGCACTGGTAGAATTCACTGTGAAGGCACACTATCAGTGAATTACCATAGGGCCATAAACAGAGCAGAGAAAGAACCACTGGATGATGCCTGTTCACAGTTTCCCCCCAGTGGAAACATAGATCTCTTCTCAAATAAGCTTAATGCCTTTATATAACTCTCTTATCCTGGCCCATTTTGGCACTAGCACATTTTTGCTTCTTTATATATCCATTGAGCAATTATGTGTAGTGCCAATATAGGAAAAGATAAAATGCAGCATGATTTTGTCCTCCAAGGGAGTATATACCTAGTGTACGTAAGGAGAAGACAAAAGGACAGTGACTTGACTGCATCCCCCTTCAGCCTTCTTTTAGTTACATTTTTTTTGTGGAGTGTAACATAAGACATGACATCTGCTGACATGAACTAGGGTGTTGTGCTGCTTAGATAAAGGCAATTTTATTTTACAACTTTGTCAAAAATAGACAAATGAAAAATTGTCATGTAAATGCAACTGTTATATTTAAAATGATCAGTGGAGACTTCTATTAGTTGATCATCATAATTTTGTACTTTAAGCTGTTTCTGTTTACTTTTCATTTTAATCTATTGAGATCAATCATACTTAAAACAAGTATATCAAAATGTTCTGCCCCTTTTTTTTCCCTGCTACAATTCTTTTCTGCATTGAAATCAGAAAGCCTGCATTAAGATACCCAAGCCTGTATTAATATTCCAAGTTTGTGGACTAGTTTCATCCATGTTCTTCAAATTAAATGTCCTAGTATTTAAATATGGACATGTTTTTGACATATTTAGTATGGATGTCATATGTTTCTCAGCTTCAAGGTTTTAGGAAGACACAGGTAGCTCTCTGGTGGTATTTGGCAATAGTAGAACTCACACTGGTAATGTAAAAAAAGGATCCGGTGGTTCTAGACTTGCCAACTACTGCTTTAGTGCTCCAGCAGACTCCTCGGTGTTACCTTAGGGCTCCAGCTAAAGTTGTACTACTGAGTTATGAAAAGATCTTGTTTTTAATGTTCTGTGTTTTCTGACTGTATAAGTAGATGTCCTAAATATCTGGAGGATGGAGCACTGTTGTCCTAGAATGTTCTTGAGTGAATGAAAGTGGGGCCTGGATTCAAACCCTTCCACTTCACCCCTCAATCTCAAAACTTCTGAAATCATATATAATGGTATTTGTATTGTCAGTATCAAATGTAATAATATTTGTTTTGTTTGATAAAATTTGTATTATTACAGACTCATGACAAAAACAATTATTTTGGACTAAAGAAATAAAAGTTGTAATGTTTTGATTGTGATTTATTTTACATCAAGCCCCACAACTGTCTTACACATGAAAAAATATTTCACCATATTTTCTTAACAAAAGAGGTGTTTCGGTATTTACAGCCATACTAATTATTTTTACAGCAGTCCTACTTAGGTTTGGTCAGGTCAAGCCCAAAAAAGTAAAATGAAAGATAGATGGATAAATGTGCTCTGGAAATAACAGAATTAAAAAAAATTCTACTCTAAATTTGACTGATTTTAGTAGAAATATGTGCATATCCATTTTCATTCATGCGTAAAAGCAAAGTCTACATCGGGATAGTCATAAAATAAATAGAAAACAATAGACACAAGATTAGCTGTTTGGATGCAAATGTATTGAAATATATTGTGCTGCATGAGAATAAGCATCAGGGTGAGTAATGCATCATAGACACCAAGGATGACTAAATGAAGATTTTAGATTACTTTCTCTATGCCAAAGAAAAATGAAAGAAAACTACAATTCCTCTCCTTTCTTCCTATCTAAAGAAAAAGAGGACAAAAAGGCTGGCATTTCCCCAAAAGAAAGGCACTCGCCCCTACAGTCACCTGGCAGTCTGATATCAGAGGTGGTATGTACAAAGAAGCTGATGTGAAATCATCTACATATTTACACATATGCACTATACACAGTCATATAATTTATACTCCTAAAGATGGATTAAACAACAGTCAGTAGCTGGAATATTGTATATAAGTAACAAAAGTGACAGAAACCAGAGTTATAGCCAAAATTTTATAAATGTCATAAAACTGAAAACTGACGAAGTACAAAGCAAGCAACGAGACTGAGCAGGAATGACGTGTTTAAATGAGTTCAGAGCAAGGCCTCCACTGACCGTCTCCCGTTTAAACTCTTCTAAGCACTGATGTCATTCCCGATTGGCCATATCGTCTGCCGAGTCTGGTTCTCTCCTGGGAAAT
Organism: Notoglanidium macrostoma; assembly: GCA_030068235.1. Classification (NCBI taxonomy): domain Eukaryota; kingdom Metazoa; phylum Chordata; class Actinopteri; order Siluriformes; family Auchenoglanididae; genus Notoglanidium; species Notoglanidium macrostoma. Next base: position 16,741,388 of record JAQQZR010000004.1, read on the forward strand.
CCTAAATGGATAGAGACAGAGGGAGGAACAGAGAGAAAGTGTATGTGCGCACTCATGTGCACATATAGAGTAAAGCCAAAAATATGCTCAGGGAGACTACAATATATATCATTATCATGCTACTTTTTTCAAGTCCAGGTAACATCAATAACAGCTTCATCACTGTCAGCAAGGTTTAGCAGAGGGTGTTTAGCAGAGGGTGCAAATGCACCAGCTTAGGATGTTCAGCATCCTCAACCATGTTTGCATTTCCACCTTTTTGACGGATTGTTCTAGAGAGAGGCTTGGAGGTTGGTGTAGCCGAAATAGGATGGGGGCAGTCCACCCTCTTGCACATACACAAGATCACAGATGCCCACAATTAGCTAGTGCCAAACTTGTATGTGGGAACTACTTCTCATTCTGATGTTCTACTTCTGGTTGGATCACTTGAAAACCACTTGCTCCTGTTGAAAATGGCCCCTTATGAACTGCCTCAACATACACCTAGAACTTTGAAGATGGCGTTGAACTGCTGTTGACAAGAGCAGATCTGCTACACTGGCATAGGACTTAAACGTCCATCAGTGAATCAGCTGAGACAGAACAGACTTTATGTTAAAAGTTAAAACGATAGATAGATAGATAGATAGATAGATGGATTCATAAGTTTAAAACCATTATTTATATAGTTCTGTGAAGCTGCTTTGTGACAATGTCCAATGTTAAAAACGCTATACAAAGAAAATTTAACTGAATTGAATTCTGATTTTAACACCGGCTTAGAACCAAAGTCTGGTAGATATAAGATGGTTATTTATTTGGAAGGATTTCTAATCAGAATTGTAATAATTTGTAATAATTAGGTAAAGGAGACTGTAGACTTTAGATGTTTGAAATTCAAAATATTGACGTATTCACTGTACATTGTATGAGGCCTCTATGAAGCAGCTGCTTTTCTGTATGATGAGGGCTAAAGCTATATGTGGGTCACTGCTAATGTAGGTGAAAGAAGGATCTGCAGATTAAAATCATTTTATCTGCTTTTGCCCAAATCCAAGCTATACACTTGTCACATGATTTGTACTGTTAACCATTCTTCTTTAAATTGCACACAAATTATTATAACTATATACACAGGATACTTTTAAAGTAAAATAAATTAAAAACAAATCCAGTTTTAGAGCCATAAACTAATAATTTTCTATTCTGCACATGATAGTGTAAACAGTAGCACATAATAATTTATATTTATAAGTTCTTTCAAGGAACAGCGATATACTGATTTTAGGTTTAATACAGTCTATTGTGGTGAAATATATAGCATTGTACAAGATGTTTTTGTTCTCCTTTAGCAAAATTCTACCTCTGGCAGGTAAAAATGTTTATGTAAAAAGAAAGGTTATGGCAGATGCCGCTTGAAACTTCATCTGCTATAATTGGTTTGTGGGAAATCTCTGTTGATGTGGCCTTCTCCAAATGGGCTGCAAAGCTCAGATTACTCCCCTCCCCCAACCCCACCCCACCCTACCGTCTCTGACTGCAGAGATTCAAGTCTCAGAGTGAGAGAAAGAGTAAGAGGCAAGCAACACTCCTACAGTGAAAGCGATAGATATAAACAACACAAGAAAACCATTTAATCAACAAAGGAACAGAAAGCATGATAATGCTGTACCTGTCCTCTAATTCAAATAAATGTTAAGAGAATGACATTAGTGGCCACATCTTTCATATCCTGCCTAAAGCACAGACAGGGTAGCATATTTTCTTGTGAAAGCATTTTCTAATGCTGTGCAAGAGTCACTGAAAATACTCAAGGTCTCGTCCAAATGTATGAATTATTTCAAACTTCCACCTTTAAATAAAGATGTTTTAAGTAAGATGTACATGCTTTTAAGTATGAGCCTTGTTATATCATAAAAATGTTTATAGTCATGCTGGAATGTATAGGTTTATTATCTAAATATCAGTAAAATTAACAGATAATTTTTCATTAGCCAGTTAACAGTCCTTGTAATATCTATACTGAACGTTTCCAGATTTTCTGTTGGCTTTCCAAAGAAGTTTTTCTAATGACCTGCTTTGATTGTTATTGGTGGGATTTGTATTATTTCTATCATATTTTATACAAATTCCCATTCCTCTGAACATATAGAATATTATGGGTTTTAATTCATTAATAAAGGATTCATAAATCCGTGAATGTTCAGGCTTTAGTCTTAAAACTTGAAAATGACCTTTTGTAAATGAGGCTACACTGCACAACAAAGTTTCTGCTTCTTGAACACTGTTGGGTGTTGCTTATAGGTTTTTGGTTGCTGATCACAAATATCACATCAAGATTTACCCATCACGTACCATTTCAGAGAAATCTTCAGTTTTATCATGATTTTTTCTTATATTTGTATCCAAACATTTTCGCTCCCATAAGTGACTTATCGACACTGTACAACTGGAATATCTGCAGAGAGCTTAAAGTCGTTGCTCTGTTACTGGGTCTGCAGCTCAGCTATACAAAGTACTGTTGTTTCATCTGTGAATGGGACAGCCGCACCAAAGAGTCGCACTATTCTCCACAGAACTCTCCACTCCGTAAAAAGTTAGTTCCAGGACAGAAAAACATGGCACATGAAGCGCTTGTCGACCCGGCAAAGATATTTCTGCCTCCTCTTCACATAAAACTGGGACTCATGAAGAAGTACATGAAAGCACTGAACAAGGAAGGTGAAGGTTTTTGTTATTTAAGACAGATGTTCCCAAGAATTACTGATGCCAAGATCAAAGAAGGCATTTCTGTTGGCCCCCAAGATCAGACATGTTATGAGGGATAAGTGGTTTGAAGATCTGTTAGTTGGGCCGGAAAAAATTGCCTGGAAAGTCTTCAAAGACGTTGACAATTTTCTGGGCAATTACAGAGCCCCAAACTAAATTAATCTGGTAGACAAACTTCTCAAAGCATACAAGACAATGAAGTGCAACATGTCACGCAAGATTCATTTCCTCCACTCACACTTCTTCCCCGCAAATCTCGGTGCTGTCAGTGACGAACACGGTGAAAGGTTTCACCAGGACATTGCTACGATGGAGAAACGATACCAGGGCAATTGCAATCCGTCAATGCTTGCTGACTGCTGTTGGACACTGCAACGTTTAAAAAGGGAGGAAAAACTGTAGCGTCTGAAAGCTTTTTCAGTGGGAAACTGTGAGTAAGCACAACCTAGAGTAAGATGCCTGTCCACAATGCCCAAAACATTGTGCTTGCCTGGACCACATTCTTGAATGAAAGTATGGGATTCTTGTGAAGTCTTAGGAAAAGAGTATAAGCTTCTTGAGACAAAACAAATGCTGAGTGAGCCCCTGCTGGTGCTATGTCAATGTAGAGCAGAAGTGTGTGCACTACTGCGAATGAAAAATAAATTGAAATGTGCAAATTAATCAGTGGGCAAACAGCCATAATCTACATAGACTCCAGATATGCTTTTGGAGTAGCTCATAATTTTGGCCAGCTGTAAAAACACTGAGAACCCTTACTGAAATGAGGAATGGACTGCTGGTTCAAAAACTACAAAAGAACTGTCATTCATGGAAGCACACACAAAATATGAATCATGGAGATAATAAAAACAAAATATGCTAACAAATGAGGTTATAAAGCAAATTATGAAGGAAGGGGCAAACTAATTATCTAACTAACACACAAGTAGATGAGTTAAAGCCAAAAATTACTTCTAGTATAAGCACATCACCTGACTGACACCATAAAACTATAAGATGGATGTAGTGGAGAGGAAAAATGGTTGGACAATGGACCTGCAGACTATGTCAAATGTTAAAGTCATAGCCCATGTAAAGCTGCTAGCCAAACTCTCAAAATATGCTCAAACCCAGGATTTGGAAAATTCAAAAGATATGCTTGGTGCAAAAAAGCTCATCACCAAGAGAACCCCATACTCAAGTATCAAGGACAGCATCATGCTTTAGGGCTACTTCTTCAGCCAGAACTGGGAGGGAAGCATGAAAAGCTACAAATACCAGTCAATTTTAGGGCAAAAAATTCAGCTTGTAAGCAGAAGATGAAAAGGAATTTCACGTTTCAGCACAACAATGACCCAAAGCACACATCCAAATCAACAAAGGAATGGCGTAGCCAAAAGAAGGTCAATGTTTTTGAATAGCCTCACCAGAGCCCAGACCTGAATCCAACTAAAGATCTGTGGAGTGACCTGAGGCAGGCTGTGCACAGGAAATGACCTCACAATTTGACACAGCTAATCTTGCAGGAAAACGTTATTGATTAATTTGTAATGTCTATGTTATCTCCCCTTAATGTACATAATGTTGATGAATATACATAAATGTTCTCTTTTTAAAACAGAACTATAATAACTGAACTATTAGGAAAGATATGGCTTCAGAAGAGTGTCCAGATAGACTTCTAGTCTCAAAAGTTCAAAAAATTCAATCTTAGGTTTCTGTAAGATTTCATACTCTTCTAAAACAAAAACATCTAACAACAAAGACTTGAAATTGATACAATATGCCCTGTAAGTTTAATGTCTGATCCTGGTTCAGACTGTCCCGATATTCACTTGTCAGGATTTCCACAACTGACCTGAAATTCAGATTCAGGTTTATCACAAGGCTGTCCAGACATTCAGTCTCAGGTTTCCATAAGACTGCCTCTGCATTCAGCCTCAGATTTTCCACAAGACTCTCTTGACATGCAGATTCATGCTTTGCAAAAAATTAGGTCTCCAATTTTCTCAAAATTGTTTTGGCATTCAGTCTCAAGCGTTTCACAATGTCTGATATCCAGATTCAGCCTGTGCACAAAGCTTTAAAATATTCAGTCTACAGTTTCCACAAGCGTATCCTAACCTTCAGTCTCAGGTTTCCACAGCAGCGGCCTGACATTTCATCTTAAGATTTTCACAAAACTGTTTAATGTTCAGTTTGTTTTCCACAGCATGACCTTGCATTGCTGGTTTTGCTTTAGTTATTTGCCAACTCCACTAATATATGCCTTATTTATAAAAAATGTATATAGTATATTAAAAGTCACTGGGCAGTAAGGAGCTTGGATTCCCTGTATGATTTTAAGGCACATAAGAGCCCTGTCAGAAATAAGTGGAATGTGGATTAGTGGAATGAAGTGTGAGTTAGTAAACTATAACAAAAGTAGTTTAAATGTCCTGTAAAATGTTGATTGAATTCTTTCCCAATTAGAAGAATCTTGATCATAATGATGGAGGGATTTTTTTATCAGTGATTCAATAAATATATGAATGCTTACAGTACAGTCTCAGTGCTCTTGGATAAATATCTTTTATAAGTATTTTATTATGAGCCAGAGAAATTAACACAACTTAAGCCACTTTGCTCATCCTGTTACAAAGATTTTAATTGATACAACAGCCTTTTCCACTCTGAGCCATTGTGGACTTGAATTCCCTTGAACCTTGTGAACAGTGCAAGCCCAAGTTAATTTCAGCTGAAACTGAATGCATATACTATCACTAGGTGTCACTCTCTCTTTTACTGGTTCAATAGGTGTTGCTTTCTCTGATTCAGATTTTAGGCATTTTTTGGACTTAGTGCATTACCACATTTTGTCATTAAATGTAAGGTATTGGTAATTTATCATCAGAATCAAAACACACTTTAATAACTCTAGCAAATGAACTATTTACCAGTACATCTGAAACACCAATGTTTTTATTGACACATGCATTGACTCTGTGAATGTAAATTGATTCTGACAGGAATATATAGTAAACCTGACCATGATATCCAATGTATGTCACAAAATACCTGAGACCACAATGCTTTTGTCTGTACCTTGTGTATCAACCTGTTACCTCTTAAGTTCCTGATTAGTATACCTCTTTACATCCTAATGTTTGTCTGTCTTGTTCATATTTTTGTGCATCTCTGAGCCTGTTTCCCCACATTTCATAGTTCCCTAGATTCATAATTATAGTTTGACTTCTTGTTTTTGCCCTGGTTTGCCCTAAATAAACATGTTGATAATGTGCACTTTCACTTCGCTGCTTCTGTAATTTTCTGTAGGTTTTGCTGTAATGTCCAAAAATTACATTCAGTGTGTGCAGTGCTAGAGTTCTTACATAGCTAAATATTTCCAAAGAGCTATCATGCTCCCTAGAGTGGCATTAAACTTCCCCTAAATGATTTATCCTTCGGTGTGAATTTTATTTTCAAATAATTGCAGATCCTAATCCTGATGAGACGGTTAGGTTCATGCTAACATACCTTACCAGTCAAGTTTATGTTTAGGTAAAATGTGTCCATATGCAAGTACATTCAATGACAGGTAAGGGGTCTTCCAGCCTCCTAAAAGGAGACTTTACAACAGCTAAGACAGAGCCTCACTTAGAAAATGTTTTTTTGTGGGAAGGGGGTGGTCTATCCTGCTTAACTGGAGTGCTGAAGCCTCTCCAGCCCTGCATGAGTTCAGCACTGAACGTGCAGTGTTCATACTAAGGACATCGCACTGCTGCCTGGCTCCATTGAGAAACTTGCTCCACTGACATTGTACTCTCCTTGTGGTCCTGCCAATGCCATGGCTGCTCCATCTTCCTGTCTTCACTGATGTTGTGGTCTCTGATGTCTACTCATTTCCGCCTCCCAGCTTTGCCAATATCGGCTTCTCTCTTCCTCCTGGCTTTGCCCATGTCAAGGACTCTCTGCCTTCTGGCCATGACCATGTTGTCTCCTCTCCTCCTCCTGATTCAAATGAGAAAGTTGTCACTCTGCTTGATATTCAGCCTCAGGTTTCCACAGTAGGTTGTTTGCACTCAATTTGGCTCTGTGTGGGGCCTGGTGAGCAGCCTCATCACTGGATAAATGTGTTGATTAGTACTGTCCTGTCCTTCACCTGTTTCATTTATTTTAAATATGGTGATATCTTCTTCTAGCACTGAATGGACTTTTCTGTTTCCTTACATGATTGACTAACAGTTCAAAGAGTGACTCAGAGAAGAGGTGATGATTAATGTGCAGGAGGAATAACTCACAATGCAAATAACAAACAATAGGCAAGCCCGGTCATACATAGTAAGGGCTCAGTTAAACATTATGCAAAAGGCAGACTCTGCCTCCATGGTATGGCAGTTCATTATGTGTATGTGGGTTGTAACCTAATCTGTACTGAATTGACTTATTTCATCATTTTAAAAGGACAAATGAAATGGGGGACTTAATTTTAAGGAAACGGGTGTTTAAGGCGTCTTGTTGACAGCCAGAACATTTGTCCTGGAATCAGCTGTGGATGAGCCTAGCAGTTCCAATCTGTTTGCTTTTTCTGACCTTCTGTATTCTCATGTGCAGCTTCCCAGGATTGCTCACTCCACTTTATAAACTCATTGAAGGGTTCTCTAGACCAGGGAAATAGGGCTTGCTAATACCTGAGCACACAGACCTGTCGATGAATGGATTAGGGACATATTCTCATGGATCTTATAGAAAGGATAGGGTACATGTTCTTCCAATGGAAGGCAATGACTCCAGTCATGTTGGTTGTTTGTACAGTAGGCCCTCAGATATTTCCTGATCTCCTGTTTAAGGTGTTCAGTTTGGCAATTGCAGGTTGGTGGAGGGAGGACTGACCTGATGACAGACTAAATATAAACATTCTCTGCCTTCCAGCTTCACCAATGTTGACCACTCTCTGCCTCCATGTTGGCTGTTCTCTGTCTCCTCTCCTCCTTCTGACTTTAATGCCATTGTCAAGGAGGTCATTGTTTCACCTTTTACTGACTCGGCTGAGGAAGCTGCCACAGTGTCTGACAACCTGACTCCGGGTAGGGCCTTATGAGCAGCTTCATCACTGGTCACATAAATTTGTACATTAGTACTGTCCTGCTCCACATAGCATTCTGATATCTCCTAGTAGCATGCCAATCACGTGAGGTGAACTCTCCTCTATCAGAGACAATGTCCTTTGGAAGGCCATAGAACCTAAATACATATTGTACCTATTTTTCCCTGGCGGTTTTCAGCTTATGCCGAGGGACCAGGTGATAGGCTTTAGAAAAACAACTGATTGTCATTAAAATGGTTGTGTACTCTTGAGAAATGGAAAGCTCTGTGATATAGTCAAAGGTGATACGTTACCATGGGTGTTATGGAGTGGTGGTTCAAGGAGACCTGTGAAAATTGCCTACAAACTTAATATAATTTGAAAATTGCTTGAAACCAGAGTTTAAACTTCTCCATTAGAATGTATTTTTGGCTGGAGTTAGGTTGTCTCGATATGCCCAAAGAATATCGTCCATGATTTCCTGGTGCTTTCCCACATTTTGCTCAGGCAAAATGCTTTCAGGAGAATACATGGTCATGCAGGGGTAGAGAATGCTCTCAATGGTGCTGTGGTAAAAGTTCACCAGGAGTTGCTTCTGTTTCCTGAGTAGGTAAATCTTTGCTGGACTTTTTTTTTTTAACTAGGTAAGAGGTGTTATGTAGACTCCAATCAAGCTGGGATGCTAAAATGGTTGTGGCGAAGGACTTCTGAATCTTGAGGCTCTAATTCCTGAGGACCACAAGCTGTCCACTTGACATGACCAAGGCAACAGTGGTCTTCCCAGGTATTTAAGTGGTCAGGATGCTGTCTAGTTCACATGCTGCCTTAAGGCACTACTGGGCACAATAAATACTGTTCTGAGTAAAGTGAAGTTTTCCTTATACTAAAGGTTGCAAGTTCAGTCAAATGGTTCATTAAAGTGGTTGATGTGAACCTTAGGCGGGAACCCGGGATTTTAGACACAGGGCTACTCCTGCATTTTATGACTTCTATTATATGCAAGGTTGACTTATTCAGTTCATTGAGGTAACTGTCATTAAGAATCCAGTATTCAAAAAAGTCATTTCAATGTTTGAGCAGAATCTTAGTCGTGAGATGTGGTCTTACTGGGTGGAAATTACTCTGTTCTAAGACACCTTACACTAGTATTGAATTCACTATGTGCCACAAAGGCTGCTACATACATCTTTAGTGTAGCTGGGGATCTGGACCCTTTTGTCTAAAACTTCCAGTAGGAAAGTTAAAATCTTTGGCACAAGACAATGCATTGGATCAATCCAGCAAATGCACACCACTTTCAGAAAAAATTATACTTTTGCATTTACTAGTGTTTCCTAGTTGCATTTGCTGGTGTTGTAGGGTGTCAATGTACCTAGCACTCAGATTGAATCTAGCTCTATTCAATAAACTGTACACCCTGCTTCTGTGTCAAGGAACTCTTTTCTTTGCTCACTGTAAGCCCAAGTATTGCACTATGTGCAAGGAGGGTAGCTGTGTCTCTCTGGTGGAAGCAAATATGGTAATATCTTTAAACCTCATGTCATCTGGGGTGACACAGCCACCTGGCATACATCTGTTAAATATTCTTGGTGCTATGGGTGGGGGCATAGTTTGGTTTTTTTAACAGTGGGGGATGCTTCATATAGGCTCATCCAATGTTCCGGCGGTCATTTTCATGCTTGCTTGTGCTTCTGTCCATTTACTGTCTAACCAGGACTGATGGAACCTACGTGGTTGACCTGCCAAAGAGATGGGCTACCTTAACTTAAAGAATCTCTACCTCCCTTCCAATTGTTTGTTTTTGTCTCTAGCCTCAGAATGTTGTATTTCTTCTTTCTGGAACACTCTTCCTGGATTTTCGTCAGCCGCAGGCCCAAAGACTGATCCCCACACATATGGTAAACCCCATAGTGTTGGCTTACATGCCTTTGGAAGTTCTGAACTGGGATAACAATTGGCACAGACCCAAATATCAAATTTTTTTATAACACATCTCAAAATATCAGCTTCATAACTCAGAGGCCCACTACTTTGGAGAGTAGTGACTGCTCCAACGTGAGCAACCGACATATGTTCCATAAGCTTGCTTACCTCAAAAATCTTTGAGAGTATGGAATTTATGTTTAGCCATTACTGGTGACATTTTGTAATGGGTCAACATGTAATGGGTCAACATGAAATGTCAGTGGTTCTTGGCATGTGTGCGCACATGCAAGAAGGTATCCAGGTGTTGAAACAATGCCAATGACTGTAAGGAGGGGTGATATAGAACAGGGAATGAATTTTCACAAGAAAGACTTTGACACTTTGAGCGTTTTCATTTTCAGGGGTCTTAATGTTGGAGCTAAGGCAGGGTGGAAAGGTAAATTGAATGTTTATTACTGTTTAGCTTCTATTTAATTCAGTTCCTAGCAAATGTTACAATCTGTTGAATTTTATTGCTATTAGGCTATGTCTGATAGGCACCTGAAGGGCTCTCAGACCATGAGAAACAAAATTCTCTGGTCTGATGAGACAAAGATTGAACTCTTTGGTGTGAATGCCAGGAGTCACGTTTGGAGGAAACCAGGCACCGCACATCACCAGGACAATACCATCCCTACAGTGAAGCATGGTGGAGGCAGCATCATGCTGTGGGGATGTTTTTCAGCAGCAGGAACTGGGAGACTAGTCAGGATAAAGGGAAAGATGACTGC
>JAQQZR010000004.1:16752225-16776526 GCA_030068235.1 Notoglanidium macrostoma
TCTTTTAAAGTCATAAAAATAAAGAAATAATTGAATTAGAAGGTGACCCCAAACTTTTGACCGGTAGTGTATATATTTACTTGTCTGCTTGGCAAAGAACCTAAACAATGTCTTGTGTGCAGGCTAGGAGTATGGGGTGAATATTAAGAAATGTTTAGGCTTGACTAAAACCGTTCCCCTGAGGTCTATGCATATGCATATATGTGAGGAATGGTGTCCCATGAAGATTTGAGCCTTCAGAGTCAAAGCCAATCTTTCATCAAATGGTTTGAGGAATCATGACATCTTCTCATGGTGTTACAGCAGCAGAAATTTCTTTTATGTATAGCAATTGTTTTTCAATTTTGTTTTTGTTTTTTCTTTTCCTATTCAAATCTAAATTGTCTGAAAAAAGTAAAGCAATCCAAATGATCTGGTCTTCCATTTCCCTAAAACACAATAACAGTCCAATGGACTGCTTTTTTGTCTACATACCTTCTTAAAAAAATGTGTGATAAAGATTCAGAGTAATGAACTAAACTGATGTGTTGAAGGCCTAGGCACAATAATTGGGGGGGGGAAGTAGGATAATTGTTTTTATTAAGTCATGCTAAAATATGACTGCTGTAATGAGCATGAGTGTGTTTTCATCATTTACATAATCTGATCTAGAGTTACGTTTTTCTTAAAAATGTAAATGTCTAAGACTAACATTAGAAGCAAGTCTAGAACCACAGAATGAATTAAGCCTTAATAACAAAGCTATAGACTGATACATGCATGAATTTTCCCAACCAGCTGCCACAATAATGCTGGCATGCACTACACAGACGTAACCATATTCTTACAACTGAACACAGATCATTATATATCTTTGGTCAAGCTACACTGAACAAAAGAGAAAATGATTTTTACACTGATTTGCTGCAGTCACAGTCAGGTTCATAAGTATTTAAACAATGACACAATTCGTTCTTTTGCCTCTGCTCATCAGTCCGATGGATTTGAAATGAAATCATCAATATGTGACCGAACGTAGACTTTCAGCATTAATTCAAGGGGTTTAACAAAATTATTGCATTAACCGCTTATGAATTACCACCATTTCTATTACGGTCCCTTCACTTTCATAGGCTCAAAAGTAATTAGACAATTGACGGACAAGCAGTTTCAAGAATAGTTGTGTCTTTTCCTCATTAGATCATGAAAAACATAGGAGATTGATGGTATGAAGTTGATTCCAAGTGTTGAATTAGAATGAGCGGCCAAATTAATGATTTGGTACGTTCTTAAAAAGAAGAAATGCACTAGGAAGCTCTGCAACACCAGAAGGCCTGGAAGACCATGGAAGACGACTAAAGGCCGGATTAGACTTTGCTATAAAATATCTTTTTTTTTTTTTTAAAACTTCCAGTTATTGAACAAGACTCTTTGGACAGATGAAGCTGCTATGATTAAGTTGTACCAGATTGGAAAGGGCTCATGATCCAAGGTATACCACATCATCTGTCAAACATGGTGGACATGGGCATATATGGCTGCCAGTGGAATTTGATAGTTTATTGATGTGACTGATGATGGAAGTAGCAGGATGAATTCCCAAGTGTATAGAGCTATACTTTTTGCTCAGATTCAGTCATCTGCTGTAAAGATGGATAATGGCCCAAAGCATACAGTGAAACCAACCAAAGAGCTTCTTAAGGCAAAGAGATCAACAGAGTTGCTTCTCATTTACTGAAGACAAAACTGAAGGCAGAAAGTCCCATAAACAAGCAGCAACTGAAGGCAACTCTGGTAAAGGCCTGGCAAAGCATCTTAAGGGAGGAAGCTTAGCATTTCGTGATGTCCACGGGCTCCAGACTTCAGTCTTAAAGTATTAAAAATTATCCTTATAATGTATAATGATGTTAGTTTACCCAATTACCTTTGAGCCTGTGAAAATGGAGGGATATGTATGGCTGTAATTCCTAAATGGTTAATCCCATATTTTTGTTAAACCCCTTAAATTAAAGCTGAAATCTACACTTCAGTCACATATTGATGTCTTTATTTCAAATCCATTGTGGTGATGAACAGAGGAAAAATTATGAAAATTGTGTCACTTTCCAAATAACAGACTGTATATGATGTATGTGCAATACATTGTCATTGAAAAAAGTTGCATGACACAGTCATACATACAATATCTTTAACAGCTGTTGGCATGTTCAACAAGGTTATAAAAGTATGTTTATAGAGTCACAGAATAAGCTTTATGCACAACAAAACACAATTGTTGAGTTATTTCTGGCATGAAATAGTGGTGAAAGTATACTTAGGAAAAATGCTAGTTGAGTTAGCAAATAAGGCAATGAGCAGTTGTGGAGGAACACTGTTATAATTCAAATTGGGCCGATTTAGATTCACACAATGCAAATCTCAAAATACGTGGCAGTACACCTACAGATACTCAAAATCATACTAAACATTTATAAATGGTTTAAAAATGGAAATCTGAACATTAGGGTCAATAGTAGTTTTCAAATCCTTTCAGTACTACTTAAACAGTGTATTAAACATAAAGTCAGTTTAATATCAGTGAAAAGACATTTTAGTGACCTTCCAATTGTAGGATAATACTTGGACTCTAGGGTAACAAATATCTTTTGCAATAAGAAAATCTCAGTAAATTTAGGGACATATTTGTATTCTGTAAATTAATTTGTGACACATGCAAAAACAACACCTAAAGCACTTTTTCTGATCGCCTACATCAGTTCTATCTCAATGCAAGCAAACTAGCACAACTTATGACTTTTATGAGAGCAAAAGTGTAAGTAAGATGGCACAAACACAATATTCAGAAATCAACATATGCAGATGAAATAAATTCAGCTTTTAAAACGGATGAAAAAAGTATTTTTGGCTAGGACAAAACAAATGAAGAATTTTATTCAGGGGCTGCTGCCGCACTGAATTTGGTCCATTTATTTGGTCTATTTATATCCTATGACTAGAAACACAGAGGACAAAAAAAATCCAAACATTATTTGAAACACAACAATTATGCTACTAAAAAATAAACAAATCCTTGATACATTTTAATTCCCTGTTAAAAATATCCATTTATGGAAGGGCGCAGGTTTTTACCCAACACACTTTCAAGAGTGTCACTGTTCTAAGGTTACCACCTCCACAGCTTGCCCATCCAGCGTTACAGTGTTGTCGATGCGTGTGGCAACAGGAGCCATGGCAACTTGAACAGGCCGATTACCATGGGCCAAACTGGTAACTACAGTCTGATACATACTCACAGGAATCTGGACTAAACCTATAGAAGGAAGGAAATAGAAAGAATATGTTAATATTACATGTGATTACAAAACAGTAATACTGATAAAGATCATCACTGAATATCATGTTCACATCAAAAAAAATATTGGTCACATTATCCTGTTAAACTTGTTTGTATTGTGTAAACAGTCTTCAACAGAATTCCAACATTTTTTAGGAAATGATTTTCTAGGAAGTATTTACATAATTGTTTTCACACACTTTACTCACATATTTGTGCATAATAGGGATGTAACTGCATATGAATGCATTATTCAGATTGAATAGATAGCATGCTCTAAATGGATACAAATACAGACAGGAAAAGGGGTGCACCATTGTTTTCCATTGATTTTATCCACTGGCTGACCGTTGTGGAGCCCCAGATACAGACCTGAGCAGCAGTACCATTGCTGTAAAGTTTTTCCAGACTGTCCGACTCTCTGTGCTGAGCCTGAGCTCAGTTTGTGTGTTGCTTGTGCAATATGATTTTAGGTTAACATTTCCTTTTCAAAATGGTCACTTCCCAGGTGAGCTGCTGCTCCATACAGTCGATGGAGACAGATGCTCAGCACAGGGCAGCATAGATTATTAAAATATTAAATTGCACATTATTTCTGCTTTAGTCATCATTATTAAATGAAAGTATTTTTGCATGACTTCAAATTCACTCTTATTTAAAAAAAAAAAAGAAGAAGTAAATAACAATATCTGATTTAGATCACTTCCTGTATAAATCCACATACAGATACACTTACACATATGATAGATGCACTGAACAGACAGATTATGGTCGCATTATGTTACATCTCTAGCACATACTGTTGGGGTAAAAAGTTTACATACCCAAGCTACAAAATATTCGGTGGCAACACCACACATTTCATGTTACCATACAGGCAACTAAGTCCCAAGGACATATAAACGTTGCTATGAAAAGTTCAATTGGGCAGTGGGTGGGCATGTTGCCCAGCAATGTACTGATCCCATCCAGGATTCCAAAAAGTCAAGAGGCTGTAGATGGATCTGCCAACTGGTACCACCCATTTAAAACAGGCATCAAATAAAAGAGCACAAAGGGCCAGCTAAGGAATTATTATTATAACAATGTAGAGTCAGCTTTTTCTTGCTGAACATGAGGCTACTTTGTTTTTGAACGAAGATGGTACTTCAGACTTCTTGTGCTTCAATGGAAAGACACTTCATCATCACTATAAGTGCACACAACTTTGAATTTATCTAAACTTCCATTTGGAAGCTTTTTAAAATGAAACTGGCCATTCAGCCCACCATGGGGTTTTCTCCCATCATCGCAGTATCCGTCACTGCCACACCTTTCAGTAATTCAGCCAAACATCTGCACAGGAATTGAGAGAAAGCGGCTGTCAAACTTGGTAACATGATTAATTTACATTTAAAAAATGTAATGCGTTAAGGTTTCCAGATTAATCATGAGAGTTAATGTTGATAGCCCTAATAGCTACCCTTCAATAAGAGCTTGTCTTTTAGTCTGATAGCTTAGTGCCATCAGCCTTGGACACAAAGAGCCCAGCAGAGTGCATATAAACTCACTGCGCAGGCCTGTCTGAGCACTATGCGGCTGTCTGCATCATACCGGACAGAATCATTTCCCCTGCAAGAAGCCCTTGTCTTTTAGATAGGTAGCATCAGTCAATCAAGCAGAATGAACATCATGCTGCAACTGAGACACTGGCAAACTAGATGGACCAAACAGTAATGAAAAAAAACAAAGCAAAATGAATAATGAACAGATCCTCCATTTTTACAGAGACCAGAGTTCTGACTTCTTGTTTTCCTATAGCTCTTAAAACACACACCGTAGGTCAAAGCTCCCTTATATAAAATCAACCTTCAGCAAACCTGCCAGGTCCTGTGCCTGTTCCCCTCCATTGAATTGGTTTCCTACATCGCTGTAGCATCTCTGCTGGGTCTGTCAACAGTCAGATTAATCCTTGTGGTGGAAAAAGCACATTCAAATTGTTTTCCCACAGAATTGTGGGAATTGCAGTTGCGGTCTTCGGCCAAAAAGATTGAAATTCCCAAATCTTAGATAAATCATTCTTAATATCTCAATTTAAACTATTTATTTAATTTTTTTATATGAACACTGTATATGCATCACTGAGTGTGATGATCAGATCACAAGGATTGGGCATTTTTAATATTGAAATATTTTTACTCCCCTTTTTAATTTGCATTTATTGGTTTAAACATAGAATTTAAAGTTACCTTTGAAAAAAAATGTTTGGTTCTATTATGCTAAAAATGTTTTTCTTAAACAGTAATATCATATCAGGAACAAAAGTGAAGAGAACCCAAGTGAAGCACAGGTTCAGCAATCAGACAAATGGGCTTCAGTTAGCCAGTCATCTGAGAACATTAGAGAGAAGGCAGACTGTGTATGTGTGGTGTGCGACTAAGTGGTCATGTTGCACTTCAATTTGGGAGTCAGTGCAGTAAAGAGGGCAGAGAGAAGAGTGGAGAGAACTGATGCAATAGAGAGCAGTGGGCAGGGCTACACTGCTGCACTGCAGTCACAAACAATAGGGCAATTTAGTCATCCACAGCCTGCTTTTTCCAACAGCCAGGTCTCCTAGTGCTCTTTCTCTACTTCTGCCCCTCTTAACATACACAGCTTTTCCCTTCTCTATACATTACAAAATGACATTTAATAACTATTATTGGCTTCAAAAATATATCCAACCTCCTTTGTTTTTAATGTCATTGAGTGACCATGTTCTTGGCTCTTGTGGATTAATAATGATGGCTTACATGCAAGTTCATTTAATAATTGAGATGCATTAAAGTGCATTAATGACCGTCTGTGTGTTTTTTATAATGTACAAAGGGCAGCCAGAGGAGGAGACCCCGATCCTACATCAGTTATCCAAACACGCAATCCCAAATAGCAGTCAAATCAGAACGAGTCGACTCAGCTAGACTGATTTGTCTTAATTACACTGTGTATGATTGTAGTGGTTTACGTGAAGCATCATTACAGGCTGGAGTACCGCCATAACTCTCCCCCCACCTCTAAATCATCATGCCACTGAGGACTGCTAAGTGGCAGAGAGAAAGGCGCTAAGTAAAGCAAATCAGTGGCAGGCACCTCAGACAGGCCACTTGAACAGAGGCCATGCTTGTCTTTATTATTGATTAAATAAATAAGGTCAACAAACTGCTTGCGCTTGACTGTGCTATCACTCGTTCAAAGGTATGTCTTCTAAATTGTTAACTATAATAACATGGCTAAATTATGTCCTAAGTCTACATAGTAGCACTATAAGAATAAAGTAGAAACTATACTTATTGTATAAATTGACACAGCAAATGAATCTTTCACTGTTTGCTTAGTCAGGCTATTTAGCACATTTTGCCATGTGGAAAAACTTGCCATGTCATCTTGCACCTCCTATACACAAGGTACTGCTTTAAAGTCTTTCCATTAAAACGAGGTGGTTCTATGAGGTAGTGCCATGATATTAAAACACACAAAAAAAGAGCACACAAATAACAGAGGGTTAAGAGACAGTCGGTTTACAGTTTGTCAGGTCAGCTGTATCAGGAAATAATTTTACCACTTTATTCTAAATTCTCTCCATCAAAAGAATTAGGCTCTATGGATCAAATTCTGATTTTTCCTGAGGTCTATATGTTCAGGTATGGAGTCATTTAACTACATTTCTTTATATAGTAACTCCCTTACTTTAGCAGCTCACACAAAATGTTGATGTCACCAACAATGAAGGAAATTATCCACATTATCCACAGCTAGCACTATACAAAGGATGTCATCTATTTCACTAAGACTTAAAATGAAAACGTGTTACTGATTTATGGAAGTTGTGCAATTAATTTAGCACTGGTTTTATCCACCTGTCAGCATACTGAAAAAGCTTTACATTCACACACACACACACACACACATATATATATGTATGGTTATTGTTCTATTACTTAGCATGTGCATTGGCCACATTTTGTAGCCATGTCTGAGTCTTTAGATCCTGACTGCAGTCACAACACAGGTAAGGATTTGTGTAACACAGGATTAAGGCAAATCCTAATTTCTGTTAAGGGTATGTAAAGGCTATTAGTAAGGACGGATAAGAAATACTGGCTTAAAAGTTATCTGTAAAGGGTACTCATAATATTAGGAAAGAAATTTCTGCAAGACGGTTTCAGACGCCAATCCACCACAGGGTGTCATGCAAGCACACATGCACGCACTCATGCACACTCAATCATTCATTCACACCTTGGTGCAAATTTTGCATAGCCAATCCACCGAACTGCAAATTTTTGTACAGAAGGAAAAGCCGGAAAAGCCAGAAAGGAAACCTCATGAACATGAAGAAAGCATCTGAAACTCTGCACAAACAATAAGCTGAGCTCAGGAACGGACCAGGGACCTTGGAGCGGTGAGGCAACAACTCTACCCACTGCATCACTATGCCACCAAGCGCACACAGAATGACTAAGCAATTTTATTCAAAAAAAAAAAAAAAAAGAAAAAAGAAAAAGAAAGCAAGAAAAGCCAGGACTCCAAGGCAAAAAAAAAAAAACCAAAATGCAGAAATCCTCAAACACCAGGCAGTATTTTTTCTGAAATCAAGAAACCACACACATGTGAAGGCCAGAGTTCCTGCCCTCATCCTTCATACATAATTGAATAGAATTTCTGTCTTTTTTCTTTTTTCCGGTTCTCTCATTTACAAAACGCAGGAATCACTAAAGACACCCGAATTGCATGACGCATGAAGGGTTACTCTTTTATTTACTCCTCAAGGTTTCTTTGCATGCTGCGTAAGAGGGAGTAAGGGCATTCGAATTATATCTTTGGTAAGATCTGCTATATTAAAATCAAAGAAACAGCCTGAGACGGATACAAAAAATAAATCCAAACTTTTTAATATGGCATCCTAATGTGCCTATCTGAAAGACCCAAAGGTCAAAATATAGTTTTACATTAGGTTTAACCTTACAAGAAATCATTTTTATTTCACTTGTAAACTTTGTGTGACTATGCATTAGACTTCTGTTACTGCCTTGGGCGAGCTAGCCGACAGCTGGCCTCGTGATTAGCCTATGCACTTATAATGGAGAGGATCAAAGCCCTTTAAGAGGGCTCCATAGGGACCTGCCTGCAGTTACAGCGGACTGGGGGGGGTTCACTAAGACACCAGCAGGACAACTACTGCTAATGGTGACCAGGCAAATAGGTGTAGATGCTCCTAGCTAAAAAAAATATATATATATATTTCAATCAATACATGTTTCATAAATGATGCAATTCTTTGAAAAGTTTATATAAGGTGTATGAATGTGTGTGTGTGTATAATTTATATATACACATACACACACACACCTATTGAAGGAGAGTGACTAATATATATATGCATATACATATACGTATACACACTCAAACACATATATATACACACATACATACATGCACATGCTCTCTCTCTCTCTCTCTCTCTCTCTCTCTCTCTATATATATATATATATATATATATATATATATACATATATATATAAAATATATAGAGATATATTTAGTCATTACTGCAAATCATGGACTAATTGGAGGACAGAGTGGATGACATGGATCTTACACATGCGTGTGCATGCACACACTCAAATGTTATTTTTACTATCCTTGTGAGGACCATCCGTTGACATAATGATCACTGCAGCTAATTAATGCTACACCTGCACCTAAACCCTAACCTTGCCCTTAACCTTAATGAAAAGGAAACTTGTTGTCTCTTTGTCTAATGTTTGTTTAGAAAAAAAAAAAGAAAAAGAAAAACACTTTCCATGTGAGGACCATCCAACTGTCCTCACAAGGCTAAAACTGTCAGCTCTAACTATCCATATGAGGGGATAAAGTCTATCCATTGCTCCTCATAAGGGTACACACACACACCCACCCACACACACACCATCTGTTCCATAAACACCCAAAGGATTATTATAGACCAGCTTGCCCGGTCTGCAGATCTCTCTCATCTCCTGTGTCACCTTATAATATGTACTCTACCAACATAATCGCTGAGCTTAAAAACGAACAGGACGAGGGGTCAGGATATACTGGGCATTCGGGTAGATCACTTATTACATTATATTAACTATACTAGGCACAACAATATATCATGTTTGCATTGATGTCCCATGTTCTGTACGTGAGAGTCACATCACAAAAGGCAGTAATACTCAAAATGAGTTCAGGTCATCAGTAATGTTAAGCTAATGTTTCAGCCATAAACTAGGAAGACTTGTGACTTCCACGACCTCGTGGCAAATACATAATAACGAGATGGACAGAGTGAATGTACGTGGGGCAATTTTGACAAGCGGGAAAAGAATGGATTTATTCCTAAAACTCTTTAACACTTAAACATAAAATGTGGTGTTCAAGAAAACATATTATATTATATTATATATTATCATTATTTCAGAAAAACATCTGCATCCTACTCATGCTCCTGAGTGTATGTAAAGTTACTCATACTTTTTATGCAGAAGTGTTTAATGGACTTCGTTATTTACATTTACACTCAACAGTGTGTGACAAAAGGAAGACAGGCTGCAATGGCTCGGCGTATAAAACAGCTATACTGGCCACAGCGTCTCCTTTTACAGCAGAGAAACTCACTGATCTGGTGTGTCTCAAGCTGCAGTGTCCCGGATATTTCCTAGTGTGCTGTGTACTACCGGTGGTACACTACATATACTTTTCTCCGTTTTTAGGACAAACCATTCTCTTTCACCTTACATCACTGCAGACAATGTCCATAGACTTTGGTAAAGCAGGACGCCATTAATATTGACACAGCCTCAAACTAAATTAAGCCGAGAGGGTATCAGACATGACTCATGCTCTAGGCTGTTATATTCACTATCTAGTGAATTTTTTTGAAATGTGAATGAGGACTTTGTTGATGTTTTTGCTTTTGGATATACCTTTTTACATGGTTGTTTAGCTGTTAAATAATATTTTGTTATTTACATAGATCGGACTAAAATAACTCCCACTTCTGCCTCTGTAAAATTACACTTATTTGCTGTTATTTTGTGTTTGTTCTTGAGCTTTTCCATTTACAGAGATTTGTGAGCGTCACTAGATACAAACTAGCTGTGGCATGCATACAGTTTGCACTTTACAGGATGATACAAGTGCGATGATCATCGTTCCTGAAGGTTTTGTAAATCTAGCAGGAATTGCTTGTTTGTTGGTATACACAAACATTATCACACAAAATTGATAAATGAGGCACATTATTAAGAAGCTAACATTAATAAAGCTATTTAAGTGTTGGTTATTGTCATTTGCTTTCAAAAGAGGACAGATAATTCATGTCTTTCTGGATATACACAGTACGTCAGAACTATTATTGTTATATCCCTTCCCAAGACACTGTGAGAAGCATGCAGAGGTGCTGGAACTGAAGTACCCCAGGGCATCCACTAACTTGTGGAATAGCCCTATTAAAATATGTTGAATATTGTATGAAGAAAATACAGCTACAAAACCTTGCAGTGTGAAGGATTTGACAGAACTGCTAATGGCAAGAAACGCAGAATAAGGCAAATCATAAGCAACACAACTTCAAATTTTATAAGGCATACTAAAGTACACTCAGAAATTAGCAATTATAGCAAAGATAGCAAGCGTGCTACCTATGCTAGCCTAAAATTTAGCAATTAAAGCTGACATTTAATTTTATACGCTTTCAATAAACACATAAAAGAATTGTTGTTCGTTACATAGTGTATAGTTATTTATAGTATACAATTATATTCATAGTATATGCATTAATAAGAATAGACTTGAGGCACCTCCGCCTTCAGCCCAGAGACAACTGCAAAAAGTGACGTTGTGTCTGTGTGTGTGTGTGTGTGTGTGTGTGTGTGTGTGTGTGTGTGTGTGAGAGAGCGTACGAGTGAGAGGGAGAGAGATACCATTGGCATCTTGCACTCCAGTGAGAGCTCCTACTGCAGCTGCCGTCTCTCCGGCCAACACAATCTGTCCACCTCCTTGAAGAGTAGCCTCTGCCAGCGTTGCCACTGCATGGGCAGCTGCCTCGCTATAACATACACAGTAACATTAAGGAGACTTTTATTTAACTTCAGTTTCTCTTCTGTGATCAATTTAAATTATCTTCATTTGCAAACTTTTTATCCAAAACAAATGGTTTTGCCATTTGGTTCTTCATAATTCGCATAAGCCCTATGAAACAATAATCAATAAAATCATCATGACAGGAGTGACACACATTCTAGTGCAGACTGCCCCCTGGTGGAAAAATATTCCCACTCAAAAGTTCCAATTCTACCAATATTGAGCCTCATTTAACACAAGAAATTAGGTATTCATGAAATAACCTGTAATTTTGGAGGAAATAAAAAAAACTCTTCTCATGTTTTTAAGAATGTACACATTTTCACACAAGATGACTAATTAATGTACTTCAATTGATCTCTTCAAATCAAATAACTTGCACCGAGTTATTGCACGTTTAATTTACGGATCACACGATCCCAAGCTGCACTTATAAGGAAACAGGTATCTAGAGAACGGAATGATTTTTTATTCTGGGTGATGAACGCTGGCTTACAAATCTGTCACCTTTGCCATGGCAGCTCCTTTAATGCTGTACCACACTTTAGAGCCAGGACTAATTGAGTCAACACAAACATCCTGTGCTTTTCATGCATATGTCCAGTTCATGTTTGGATTTCTTGCTACTGGCAGTTTTCAGAGAGTAATAACTGACCGATCTGGTCTGATCGCAACCTGCAATAATCCGTGTCCTAGTGTGCCGTGTTCCATCATACATATACACCAGAGTACATTTCTGCTCCAGGACTAAACTAGTGAACTCTAGTGAAGGTGTGTTTACCACCCGTCAGTGCCTCTTCATGCATCTGTAAAGGAAAGGCTTCAGTCATCCATTTCATTTACATATGAGCTTTAGTTTCACACTTGGTAGTCACTGAGAGTTGTAATGTCCTCCGCCTCTCTGCACATAGCATCCTGCTTTTAAAAGGCAGCTCTGGGGAGAACTCCTGGTTTCTCTCCATATTTTGGCCTTTTTAGGTGCGGTGACTGGTTATGCTGCAGAATATTTTTTGCAGACGTTAATAAAACATACCTTCTCTTCTGCCTCTGCAAAATAATTCTTTTTTTGACTGTTCATAGTTATTTTGTGCTTTCTGCTCCGTGACCTTTGTGGGTGTCATTAAATGCAAATCAGCTGTGCTGTGCACTTTAATTTACAGATGACCGCCATTTATCAATATACGCATGTGAATATGAAGAAAATCAGTTTCTGAGCCGTTTGTAAATCTGGTGGACTTTGTTTTTTGTTCAGTTTGTTTCGAACAGCCTTTTTTTTTTTACACACAACATTACTGAAAGGTTGATAGGCTAAAGGCTAAGTGTCTTTACTACAATACAATATACTTTAATGTGTGGACAGAGAACAGAATAACACATCCTCAGCCTCATCTGATTTGGGGGAAGGGTAACAGGAACAAAATGTTCCATCAGTTATCCTGTTGTCTGCTATCTCTGCTTTTCTTGCCTGTGATAAACAAGATGTAGACGGGCTCAGGTGAGCCGCTGTAACAGGTCTCTAAGGACATTCACCTGAGGAGGAGACTTGGCTAGGGACTAAAGCTGCTACACACAGCTCCATGCCCCATCCATTTCCCTTACTCACTCTTTCCCCCTGTCCAAGCAGTCCTTCCCCTGTGTACCTGTTGAGCGCCATGGTAACTGTTGCTCCTGGCTGAATGTCTTGGGAAGCAGCAACAGCAGCCTCTGCTAAAGAAGCTACTGCCTGTGTAGCCTCAGATGCTTGCGTGGTCTGAATGGTCATCTCACCTCCCTGCAATGTCGCCCAATTCTGCTCAACCTGAAAGAAAGCCAGAAAAAAACTATGAACATTGTAGTGAATTCTTAAATAATTACATATAGTGTGAATACCCTCTCAAATGAGTGACAATGTACTTATTCCAACAAGTATATTACATTAGATAGGGGTATGTTTATTTTCTTACTTCCCCATCTGTCACCGTAGAATAGTTGACCTGGGCGACAGTAACGGTGCCTGGCAGATCCGACGCATCAGTAAGCGTGGCTACAGTCGCTCCTGTACCCACCTGTCAGGTCAGTCGTGAGAGTCAAATGTGAAGGTGCCCATTATTAAACATTCATTATTACTTCACTTCGAAACATCAGTTTATTACTACTTTAGTAATACATCACAAACACTAGGGATTATTTTGGCATATGACTGAGTACAGGTGCTCCATTAGAAATACGTAGAGATATTTGCACATACGTCTACAGTTAATGAAATGAAAGAGTTGGCTGAACTAATGCTAGGAAAATACATTTTTATATTAGTAGTTTATTTTTTTTAGCCCATAAGCACTCAAAAATATTATATCACATAAAATGCATATCATTGTTTCTTATGCGTGTTAAACACCTAACCTTTGAGTTAGATCATCAGATGAAGTCTTAGGCCCTTTTCATCCTTGGCATTAAATACCAGGTCACTAACTGCTATGCAACATTATTATCATTTATCAGATCATCTGTAAGCGTAAGATCATCATTAAGCACTCATCTCAACCAAGTGAGACACCTACACTAATGCTAGGTGATGGTATTCAAGATGTTTTCTACTAACTCTACAGTTCTGTGCAAAGGTCTTAGGCACATGAGTACAAAAATAATGAAAATTAAATGTTTCTACATTAAAAAAAGAGCACTGGAAAGAGCAGTAAAGAGTAAATTAAAGAATGTCAATGTTGGTGTGAAAGCCGTTTGTGTCAGTGGTCTCAGGTGCACTGTGTGTTGTTTGACGGGATTAACACTGAGCTACTGTCAGAAAACACGAACCCCATGACATCAAGGTACCTTTTTCCATTCCTGATTCAGTACCTCAAGCCATAACTTTGCCTTTTTTTACCTTTCAGCTTTTGAAAATACTGCAGCTGTGTTAATCTGTAACTGAGGACTTACTAAAAAATATAGCTACACTCAGCCTTTCTGTCTAATTACCCAGTTTATACACATTTTATACACGTTTATACACATTAACTTATTCTTCTCATAGCAAATGTTTCATTAGAGTATTAACAACTGGGAATGTAATATAATGTGTTTAATGTAATATAAACCATATTAATGTTGTCTACTCCATTTACTTGCTTTATATACAATGTATACTTTTTTTATTAACTAATTATTGGACTTGAATTTTCTGGTTTATGCCAGAGATGTGTTGACCTTTTCACAGCATCTATTCAGCTACAGTTTGTACCTGACACACAACACAGTTAGTTGTCGGTATAAAGTGATGGGTAACAGCTTTAACAAGCTGTTATTGTCAGATGCATTGCAATACATTTAGAAGCCACACAAATCTGGCCCATAGGCTGACCACAATTCAAGCAGGGGCACTGTTACCGTGATTGGGATTGTTCTGGTCAGTGTTTTAACAGGACCAGAAGTCAGACTACAAAACACGATACTTTCTTTACAGTTTAAAGAAACCAGCTCACCTTTCCCAGATTCCAATCCATTGTTTTTGTTTACATACAGGCCACTGCATTTTGAAAGTATGTGACCACGAAACTGCTTGGTGCATGCTCACCTAGCTAGATTTCTTTACAAGAAAACTACATTATATAGACTACAAGATTATGGGGAGTTATACAACAGCAGCAGACATACGAAGTCAGCCAAACTCCTACAGTACCACTAATGGTGGACGATCATCAGCCTCAGCGAGCGTAAGACTTAAGTTTGTCTACCTTTATTACACAGCTTTGAAGAATACTTGATTCTGATTGGTTAATTAAGGCATTCTACAGTCTGTTATTTCTGTATAACAGACCATTGCTTGGAAACACACCGTTTATAGCAATAAAATAAACCTTTAATCAATATTTTGTGTCAAATTATTGATGTCTTTAATAAGTATCTGTGTAATAAGCAGAACTGTTGTGGACTGTTTCTCAAACATCATTCATGCTGGGTCGGTTATCATTACTCAATCAGGAAAGTCAAGGTGGTTCCTGTTGGTGTAGTGATGAATATTTCCAGTGCAGGAGGAGGTGAATTGGTTTTCATATACACAGTTTATGGATAAATTTCAATGGTTTCAAAGGACTATACATCACACCAGGGTAAGCCTGCGTGATCTGAAAGCAGAGCTCACCTGTATAAGCGAGACGGTTCCATCAGGGTTACTGATTGTCTGAACGACGGTTTGTGAAGGCACCAGGTGTGCAATGCTGTGTGTGGCTGCTGCAGCAACCTGCTGAGGTGTGACTTGCTGGTCTTCAAATGCATAGAGTAAGTCCTCTCTCCCATGTTGCTTGTAGCAGTTCTTAACAATCGTCCTCAGGGCCTGTGTCCATGACACCTGTTGCAAAAGGCAAACACTCACGAATCCAAAACTACAATGCTTTATCTCAATAACAGAGTCACTTCTTTTTAAAGAACAAAAAGTAATCTTTTACTGCGAAACTCAAGATATCTCAAGTAAAATATCCAACACATTATGAACGGAAATTTCCATGACCATACCCGCTGTTTCTGGTCTTCTGTACGCACATCACTTCGCACATTGGCCCAGGGAATGTCCTCTGGCCACCAGACAGGTTTGCAACTCTCCTTACCCCAACCAGGTTTCCCTCGACCTGTAGAATATTTCAGCATCTCAGGAATGAAAGCTCTGAGCTGAGCCTGAGGAGAGGCATCAAAAGACATAAAGGTCAGTGTGATCACAAAAAAGCTCAGGTGAAACAAGTGAACATAAAATATTGTTAAAATTCTAATATTAATAAAATATTTTATTTTATGTCAAAATGATAAGATTATATTGTCAGGTTTAATATAGAGTGACTACAACAGGCCCTGAAGTCATACTGCCCTGTGCTTTATCTGACGCTGTACAGATGGCCTAATTAAATGACCTGAACACTCCACTCAGCTGCTCCCTTCATCCTACTGCTCCTAATCCACCTGGGAGACAATCAGAAGCCTTAGAGCTTTCCTTGATGAACTGCATAATTACCCATACACACACCCACAGACCCAAGCTAATACATGCTGATTCCTGCAAAGGCCGGCCTCTCAAATCTACAAACCCCAAAAGGTGTGCCTGTGCTCTGGGGATCTTTCGTCAGGCTATGTTTACACTGCAGTTAAAATGGACACAAACACAATCCTTTTACTTCATACCCATCACATTTCTCATCATATTGCGAAGAGCGAAACATATTTACTCAGGCTCAACTGCTGATTTCAGCCACAGTACACAAGGAAAGCTATAATTAGTCTTGTACTAAATACGTTATACTAAATATCAGCAGTCTTGGAATGTCACTTGTCCGATCAGATTAGTGGACTGGAAGTAACTGGTATACAATCCTGGGCAAAAAAATAAATGAGGCAAACCCAATATTGCAAGACATTAAGCTTTTAATGGTCTCAACAAAAATAACTGGGCAGAAAATTAACAAACTAACTTGTCCGGGTGTTCAAAACTTTCCAAAATATCTTCTGTTTGAAGACTTTATCATTGAGTGGAACAACATGGACTCTTTCTGTAAAAAGCCGTCTGCAAGTTTACCCATTTTTATCCATTTGTTTCATTCTTGCTAATTCTCCTGACCAATGATTTGAGACCATTAAAAGCTTAATGTTTTGCAATTATGGGTTTGCCTAATTTCTTTCGCCCAGGAGTGTATAAATAATGATTTTATCATCCTTATTCAACAGTACAGTGCCACAATATCCAGTGGGGTTCACTCTGAGTATATTATACACCTGCCAACCATTATGTATTTTGCACAGAAGTGCAACTGAACATAAGAGTACAAAAATACACCCAAAGAGAAGTCCTTCCAATAAAATGAGAGAACATCCTACTTACACAATAAGAGGTCATTTGACTGAAACTGCAAACAACCAACAAAAACTTTCGCCCTTTCTCATGTGCAACTCAACATTACAAACAAAGAACAATGCAATATAATAATAAAGTAAAAAAAAAGGGGGGGGGATTTTTTTATTTATTCTATGACTATGTAATTTGCCAGAAAGATGTTATGTCATGATGACAAAGTCCCCACTGTAAACTGGTAAAGAGACCTGTGTGGAAACATGGAGAGGTAGTCAGTTTGTAGCCTTGACCAACTGAACTAAATAAAGGTGTGTGTAATCTGCCATGGGAATGTGGGAAATGAGCATCTGGCTTGCACTGCCATCTGCTGGTTTGAGCCCACCTGTGTCATTTTATCCACAGACACTGGGATGCCATCAATGGTCAGTGGAGGCAGTTCAGAGCTCAGGTCTCCACCACCAGGCGGTGCATGTTCAGCCAGGGCATTTTCCAGATCCTCCAGAATCATACTTTTATACTTTCTGACCTGGCAGAGAGTAGCAGAAACTACACAATTTGAAACAAGTATTAAAGCTATAGGAATTAAGACAAAGAAATTAGAGATATACACTCACCACATTTTCGAGTGGAGCAGCACCAAACACCTTAAACACAGCATTAGGCTTAGACGGAGAAATACAAAGAACAATGGCCTGCTGACCAACTCGTGTTGTGTATTCATCCAGTGTTGCTCTCAACTTCCTAGAGAGAAGACCCGTCTATAAGATTTAAACACTCTCTGCTTGTTGGTATTTAAGGGATAAGTGCCCCAGATTCAAAGAATGCACACTGCACCATGTAAAGCACAAACTCACCTCAGCAGGCGAGTCTGCTGTCTTTTGCGTATCGATGGGTTTGACTCAAAGATGTGTGGTCTTTTGCGTTTTTTCCCTGTTGCCACAGCAGCAGCAGCCGCCATGCCGACCGGACCTGAAGGTTTATTTGAGGTATAACAGCTACTTAGAACTTGCCTCCAGAAGAAATACCTCCTATTTATCAACATTATCTTTACATAACTGTTATCCTTTATCAACATGACTCCTTACAATGTAACATTTTTGTTAAATAAAAAAATGTTATCAGTAAGTACCTGCATACATTATAGCCGCAAACTTAAAATGTATGAATAAGCAGAAAAGCAAAGAAAGAATCTTGCTGAATGCAAACATTTTCATTTGGTAGATGTTCTTAATCCAACTTGCAGCAAAACATCTGTGATGACAGTGAAGCACTGCCTATACTGTACTGTATTCCACTATACTGCTCTGCACTATACTGTACTGAACTGCATTATACTGCACTGCACTATACTATACTGTACTATACTGCACTGCACTATACTATACTGTACTATACTGCTCTGCACTATACTGTACTGCATTATACTGCACTGCACTATACTATACTGCATTATACTGCACTGCACTATACTATACTGCATTATACTGCACTGCACTATACTATACTGCTCTGCACTGTACTGAACTGCATTATACTGCACTATACTATACTGTACTATACTGCATTATACTGCACTGCACTATACTGTACTGCTCTGCACTATACTGTACTGCATTATACTGCACTGCACTATACTGCATTATACTGCACTGCACTATACTATACTATACTGCTCTGCACTATACTGCACTGCACTATACTGCATTATACTGCACTGCTCTGCACTATACTGTACTGAACTGCATTATACTGCACTGCACTATACTATACTGTGCTATACTGTACTATACTGCTCTGCACTATACTGTACTGAACTGCATTGTACTGCACTGCTTATTTTATTTTATTACATCTTATTTTTAAATGTTTTGTCATGAATTTGTTGCATACTTTAGCTATTTAATTTGAAGCACTTGAGTCTATGCTTGTTGTATTGAACATACGACAGAAATAAACTTGACTTCTTGTTTTCCTATGCTGACCTTCCCTGTTGATGTTTGGTAATGTAGTTGTACGTGTTGCTTTTGCATTCTACCCAAACTACTATTATGTGTAGTACTGATCTGAAAAGTTTAAAATTCAGTGGAGTAAATGTAACATCTCTTTGTTGCACAATCCTTGCACTTCCTAGTTATGATTTCTGTCAAAGTACTGCTAGAGCGCTTCCACAGTGATACCTTTTCTGTCACTAAAACTGGACCAAATAAAATAGCGGGTTGTACCTGCAGCTGCTAAATGTGCTGTAACCTCATCTGTTCCTGCTGAGTTTAGGATGTCAGAGTCATCATATGTGTCATCATCAGGAGAAGAAGGGGAGTCCTCATCAGCGCTGAGCATGCTGTGCTCTGTGTAAGTAGACACATGAACCTGTTGAGAAACAGCATGGGCCTCGATGGTGGTCATGTGCTCCGCCTGATGCACTGCGTGGTCATCCATCACAGCATGCAGCGTTCCTTAAACTAACACAAACACAACACCCACACAGACACACAAATACACTTCAAATATTTTTAAGAATCACTGACAGACTATATTTGTAGAAACTTTACAATAGACCCTATTTTAAAATAATTATTCTTCCATCACAATAAAAGATCAGTTGAGAGCTAAAATAGGTCACAGATAGCGTCATGTACCTTCAGCTCTCCCACACTGTCTCATGTGTTTCAAGACAGTTCACATCGTCACTTGAACAGCTGTTAATTCTGAACACTTAACCAATTCTTACATGTCTTGACAGGCTTGTAAAAGAGACAAGTTTGACTCAACACGCCATAACTTAGCAGCTGCTGAGATTTGAGCATGGTTTCTATTTTGTCCTTTGGTGGTGCAGCAAAACTTAAAAACAAAAATGAGACGATCCCTTGCTTGGTTTAGAACAACTCCATTGCACTTATTCTAGAGGAGTTGATCAAAATTATACAGGCAGTCAGACATTTAGACCTTTTTACACACATCAGCAGACTCATGATAGCCTGGTCAGCAAACCAGCATTAACGAAGTCACTGCATCATGTTCAGAGTGTGACTACAGATACAGAAACTTATTCCTATCAGTTTGCTGAAAATAACATCTGAATGTTACAGGGTTGGTTTATCATGACATCTGCTAATAACTTTACAATGTTTAAAACACTGCAGCAACATGTTTTATTTGTTTTTATAACTATATGTTAAGAAAATGTATTTAAATTTCGTCCTGGTACGGATTTTCTGTCTAGATTTTTATCGCAAAAAGGTGACTTTTTTTAACTTGAAAAATATGGAGTAATGAGGAAAAATATTATTAAGAAAATATATTCTTATATATTATATTCTATAATATATTAATATTATTTCTCCTTAATAATATTTTTTCCATACATTAATATATATATATATATATATATATATATATATATATATATATACATAAATATATAATTCACCAGCGTTTAGTTCTCGTTCTGTAGATGATCCTTTTACCTTTCATCATTTTCTCATCTCTCATTCCTACATTCAGTTACCAAGACTTAAATCTACTTGCAGTAAGAATGAAAATATTGCTCAAAAAAGTGAGACAATTTGTGATTAATTGTGATATAACCTAAGATTGTCATAGATGATGCCATGGACCATATTACCTCTGTGGACATAACAGACACCCTGACCCCCTACACCACTCACTGCCAAGACAGAGACAATTCCTCTGATGCTCCCTGTCACTCATCCAATTAACAAAACTGTGGCCCAAATCATAATAAAAATCATGGTAATCTTTTAGGAAGATCCTGAGCCTGCTTCCATTTTAATGCACCTCAACTCGTCTCTTAAACACATGCTCATCAGGCACGAGTATCTACAGTACTTCTGATGCAACCATTCAAAAAGTTCTACTTGCAAATGAACACAGGTCCTGAAGCACAGGTTCCTGAGCCTGGTCCAGGAGAACTCTCTCTACCCTGCACACTTTAGTGCTTTCAGCTCACTTCATCCTATCAGGTAATTAACATTCCTTCCAGAGTTGGTGTTGGTGTGGAAGAGCAGGGAAACACTGAAACATGCAGGACTCCCGGTCAGGAACATGAAGGATAAGGGTTTGATCACTCATCACTCCTCAAAAATCACCTCAGGACATGTTTACAGTCTCTCCTGCAAGAGATACCACTGGATAGTACAGAACAGCGAAAGTGAGACTGGCTGATGGCTTTGGCGAGCATCTTTGTATCATCAGGATGAAGGATATCTTCTTTCCAGTGGTGAGAAACTTCAACAAAGATGGCCGTAACATTGCTGACGTTTTAGTCTGTATCGCTATTCGTTCCCATAGCAACAATGAAGTGAAGGAACTCGCTTGTGTACAATCTCAGAAATGTGTACTAGTCTGAATGTCATGTTATTATAACCCTTATTACATCACTAATCATTTTATAACGTCCTGTTTCTCGGGAAACTTTGTGAACTCCCCTTAATCTACTGTTTGTGACTCTATTGTCATTAGGAAATGCATTTCAATGTTAATACTGCACATTTCAATTTCAAAATAGATCTTGATAAAGCTGATATAAGATGGTATCCTATTTGAACGTAATGCTACGATGTTTCTCCATGTCTGTTTTCATGACCGGTTTCTATAAGGTACTGCAGAAAGGCATCCATTACCATGTCCTTTCTCTATAATGTTATACCGTAAACACAGATCTAGCTCGACGCCAAGTCTTGGTCCACAGAGAACTGACAGCAATCGTATCAAAAATTATAGCGATTAATATTAATAAATATCATTACAAAAAAGTTAAACAATAAAAGTTGTGTTTAAGTGCACATTATTTAATATTTTCATATGAAAAACCCTCAATGTCAAATATCTATCCAAACATCAAGCACAGAAAACTCTTCAACAATGTGTATTTTATAAATGAAGTGTTTCAGACTGTTGCAAGCCTCATCCTACATGATTCCTCTGAAACAGAGAATTCCATAAAAATATACAATAGTGCAGCAAAAAAAAAAATAATAATAAAATAAAATTTTTTAGCATTAATTCATGTTAGTAAACACTACACTGGTCAAGGTCACAATGGAGATTAAGTTTATCCCAGAACACTGTGTGTAGAGAGGACACACACACACACACCCTGGGACCGATTTGCATAGCCAATCCACCTACTGGCTTGTTTTTGGCAGGTGGGAGAACACCGGAGAACCCGGAGGAAACCCACAGAGACAACATGCCGAGTTCCACATGGACAGAGCTGAGAACTGAATGAGAGATGATGATGATGATGATGATGTAAGGGGCATCACTACACCAAAACATCTTTCTGCTGTTGGTTTGAGAAGCTCTGACAGCTGCAGGATGATTTACATAGCATTAGATTACTCAGACTTACAGAACATTTCAGAAACTAAAACTGCCTTACCAGGATTGTAAATCCAAATACTAACGAAATGAGGATAACCTGTTAATACAAATACTCATTTAAACAAAGATCAATCCAGCTGTTTGCTACCTTCATCACTAAAACACCCATTACTTCAAAACTATTTACTGTTTTGTTAAAGTAACTTTTCATATGAAAACGTGACCAATGTAATGTGGCATAATTTCTGGCTGCTTGCTACACAGAACAGTCAACACCGTCCCTGTCAGCTGAAACATCCGTCATATCTGTAGATCAACTTGATATTTATGGAGTATTAAAATTTACCGAACAGCTGTTCTGCTGATGAAGTTAATTCATCGTTCTTGCAAACTAATAACTTACAAACTACTGAGACCCTGAAGCCCAGGCTAGTTAGCCAGGCTAGCAGGAGCGCGCCATCTAAACCCGCTAAATAACGGGAAAACAACACCACCAAATTCCTCAACACATTTGCTGCTACGCGATTACCTTTTCCTAATAATAAGTAAAATATCTGAATGTTAAAACTGGTTAGTGACCGCTAAACCCGTCTGCGAGAAACTTATCAAGTTTTCTTAGCCTTTAGCTTGGTCGCTAACTTGCTAGTTAGCTTTCCAACTGCAGATGTCAGATATTACTTGATATTACTTTACACAGCTCGATATATCTGAATAAGCAGAAACCGGTGATAAATATGATGCAATATAAAGTTGGAGAGGTTATCTGTTCGTGTAGAAGCCACAGAGGATCAATCAACAGGACTGCATGTAAAGCAATTAGCTAGCTAGCTAGCGTTAGCCGTCTGAAACCCGCCATCACAACACTAACGCGGCTTTAATCACAGGCCCAGGCCTACAAACAACACACTCTTTTTATTTCTAGTCTATTGCTGTTGGAAGTAAGGCTACTCGGTGAAAACAGCGCACTAAATCCATCATGTTGGGTTCAGCACTGCAGTAACGCGACCTCTACAGCTGCTTTGAGCAGTGCGCGCTGCCGGGTTTGTTGTTGCGGCTGCGCCAGGGCTGAAATAGCTGGAGATTGCGCGGTAGGGTACTAACCTCAGAGCGGCTGCGCTACTCCGGGCCTGCGCGGTACAGCGGAGCTCTGACTGTGACCTGCAGTGGAGGACAAAGAACAGAGAGCGCGCGCGCGTTCTCACTCACACACTCACACTCACACTCACACACTCACACTCTCACACACTCACTCACACTCACACACACGCATACACACGCATACACACACTGTAGCTTAAAGCTAATGGATCAGTATGGAATAAATCCCGCCCACTAATAATTCTGTACATCTTACACTTTTATCAAAAAATAAACAAACAGGTTAAATTCAATATCTGGATATTTAACCATGTTTATTCCACAAAGTGTGTTTGCTGATGGTATAATATACACACTGAGATAAATAAAACCAATTAAACAAAACTAAATCCAGCTTTTAGAGGAAAAGCAAAATGGTTCACACACACATTTGTTTTTATGTCTTTGTGAAGACCGCCATTTCTATGGGTATCACCCTAACCTGACCCAGCCCTAACCTGACCCAGCCCTAATCCTTACCCAGCCCTAATCCTTACCCAGCCCTAACCTGACCCAGCCCTAATCCTTACCCAGCCCTAATCCTTACCCAGCCCTAACCTGACCCAGCCCTA
>JAQQZR010000004.1:16801462-16818452 GCA_030068235.1 Notoglanidium macrostoma
TACCTGAAACGTTTGGCCCAAGTGAAACAGTTTCGGGGCAATTCTACCAAATACTAAGGAAGTGTATGTAAATTTTTTTGACTGATGAAAGTAATAAAAAAAAATTCCATAAAATTTTATTCTGACATTTAACAAATACAAAAAATATGTTAATATTCATTTATCTAAAACAAAAAAAGTTTACTCTGACATGTTTGACAGTAAAGAAAAAAAGTTTTTTTTTTTCCACCCTGAAGTGTATGTAAATATCTGGTTTCGTGTGTGTGTGCACGTGCGCGTGCGTGTGTGTGTGTGTGAGGTAGGAGCAGGAGCTCATCCATACTGATGTCTACACTGATTAATATGGGTTGATTCTATACTGAGACCATTTCATTGAGAGAAAAAATCTCTTCTTCAATAATAATGAGTATATTGAATGGCTAAATAAAAGAATATTTTAAAAGGGGGGGAGAGGGGTGGGGGTGAGAGAGTGACAACATCAGAGTGTTTCACTGGATATTTATCTTTCTTTTATTTTGAATTTGTCTGGTTGGAATTGAACAAAATGCAGGTAAGTGCTAAACCAGTCCAAAAATGTAGTTACCTTGTATAGGTTTGTGCGTCTCACTCAGTTGACATAAGCACTTAATACTGTCATGCTGTAACAGATTGTCTGATAATTGTCAGTAATGTAGTGACCTGTTAAACCAGGTGTTAATCCTAGTGAAGTGTTCTGTAGTACTGCTAGTTGTTACTGAAACAATAATTGATGGATTATCAGAATAATCCTTAGTTGCCGCCTCGTTATGCTGGTAATAGTATCTGTTACCTTTAAGAACTGACTTGACATATTTTTCTCTCAACCTCTTCTTTTACTCCAGGAACTTTATTTGAATGTAAAAGAGACTTTGAATTTCAGAAATGTGTGTTCTAGCCTAAATATTCATTCATGTCCACTAACTGCTTTATCTTGGTCAGGCTGCGTACAGTTATTGTAGGCATATGGCTACTGGAGAAATATTAACATTACAGGGTATAAGACTTCAGATTTGGTTACATGTTTGTTACAGACTTGACACGGACATCACACACATGAAATTTCCAAATAATGTCATTAATTTCATGCTGTCCTTTTGAGCGCTGTGTTGTGATGAAAATGTTTTGTGGGTAATACAGTAGAACTGTTTGTCTTCATTGCAGATCTGGGACTGTGTGCTTAGATGTGATCAATCAGACATGGACTGCTCTTTACGGTATGTATGGATTTAGAGGGGTGTGCGAGAGAGAGTGTTGAGTGATTGTGGTGGTTGTGCATTAAGGCAAGGCAGAGCTGGTGATTATTACATATGTAAGCTTGGTTCTAAGTGGAGGATTACCAGGGCAGTTTCCTTTTGAACAAGTGGAGTCCTCCAGTTTGCTTGCTTACATAAACTCTTGACTGTGACCTCATATGGGTACCCTATGAAACGTGAATAACACCTATAAACCCTTTGTCATCAGTGAAGGTGAGCAATGTGTCCTGGTGGTCTTCCACATAGTTCCAGGACCACCTAGCTCAGGACCCACTGAAGGACCATCATTTTGGATTGTGCTCCCAGCAGCAGGCATGTTCCTGACAGCAAATCATCAACCAGCTCTGAATGCCAAGACAGCACAACATGTCCACTGAAAGCCAATTATTTTCTTTTTGCTAAAGACATTTGGGATTGAGATTTAAAAAATGAATGAGTTGACAGGAAAAAAGCTGAAATTCTGTTCTTTACATTTTGATGTGTTGAACAGCTTAGAACATACACATTTAGTGGCAGACCACCCAATGTTTAGGTGAACACAACTGTTGGAACCGAGAGTCTTAAAGTAAAAAACGGACAAAATGTTTCTGTAGACTTCTGAATTCATTCTGCTGCCACCATCATGAGTTCCATCATCAAGAAAGATTAGTGAGCTCGTTCCAGTAGCAGCCATGCAAGCCCAAGCCATGACACTACCTCCACCGTGCTTTACCCATGAGTTCATACGTTTTACATCATGAGCAGATCATTTATTTCTTCATGCTTTGGCCTTTCCATTATTTTGGTAGAGGTTCATCTCGGTTCCAGAACTTTTATGGATCAGCTCTGTATTTCTTTTTTGAATTCCAATCTGGCCTTTCGATTCTTACTACTGATGAGTGGCTTGTATCTTGTGGTATGGCCTCTATATTTCTGCTCTCGAAGTCTTCTTCAATGGTTGATTGTGAGACCTTCACCCCTGCACTCTGGAGGTAGTTGGTGATGTCACTGTGAGAGCTGTGAAGAAAAACCCAAACAGCAGTCAAAGTTTCTGTCATTAAGTACTGTTTTCCTTGACTGACCTGTTCAGGGTCTGGTTGTTAGTACTCCAGTGCTTTCTTTCTTTTTTTTAGTACATTCCAAATTGTTGCTATCTAAATGCAGTCTTCACAGATGAAACCCAGGGCTCAAACCAAGAGTAGACATTTAGAGCTATTCATTGTTTAAACAATCAGTCTAACAGGGCATTTAATCAGTATATTCTTTTTTTTTGTCTCAATACCACTCGTCTTAGTATATACCAAAACCAAAAGAATTGCCCTTGTTCCAATACTTTAGGAAGAGACTATACCCAGAAGGACTCCTTAGACTCATTCATGCCCTGTGTATTCCACACCAAAGTGAGGAGTCTTTCCACTTAGATGCATGTAGTTTGGCCATAGTGTGTTGTCTGTGCCACAGTGATCTGTTCATCTGGCTATCAACACTGGTCTTATGGGGGTCTTATATGTTTTACTTATTCAAGAAAATGCCACTTCATGTTATCATACATTGTACATCTGTGTACATAACGTACATAGATGGCAGCAATAGACTTGATGTAATTTGAACAAGTGTTGTATTCATATAATAAATTCACTCCCTCATTCAATGATGAATGTCATTACCGTCTGTTTTTTTTTTAAACCCCTACAGACCTCACCAATATATTTGAGTCATTTTTGCCCCAGCTCCTTGCATACCCCAACCCCATTGACCCCTTGAATGGAGACGCTGCAGCCATGTACTTACACCGGCCAGAGGAGTACAAGCAGAAAATCAAAGGTGAGTGAGCTACTACTGAGCGGCGTGAAAGACAGCTTAGCAACAGCACATTGTCCCCCTTTTTTTACAGCATTAGCTTAGCCATTACTTCATATTCAGAGCATAGCCTTTTAGTATATGAATAGCATTTACATTTCATTCATATGGAAAGCTCTGATCTTTTAGTTTCACCAGCTGTTATGAACTGGAGCAGTGATGGACATCAAACTAACTCTGTGAATGAACTCCACTTCAGATCATCAGTACAAATCAGCAGTACAAACATTTGATCATTGAATGCGTTCAGATTCCTCTGTTCCTCTGTAGCTAAAAAATTGGCGGGGTATCAGCTGGAAGGTGGAGGTCTGGCAAAACAGCTGCAAACATTGGCATTATTTTCATTCATTTTTGGTAACTTTGTCTAATCAGGGTCACAGTGGTTTAAATAGATTTTTTAAAAAACATTTTTTAGGAATTATCAACCAATTAAGTTCTTTAGAAAATGTTGCATTGTAAAATGATAATTAAGAGTGCAGGCATGATTGTACATCAGTGGTCAGTAGTGAGTCTGTGGGAGCATGTTCGATTGGTCGTGATTCTTGTGTGAGTGGGATTAATACAACAGGCATTGATTGATTCACCTGCTAATTTTGGGAACAAATTGGCTGTTTTTCTATTAATCTAGCTTTAGCAGCAGATTTAAGGATTGGAAGGCCCCTAGAAATTGTACTTATAAACGTGTTCTTTCCATCCTTCATGACCCTGATCACAGAGCCCCTGCAGTTTTCAGTCATGAAGCACCGCTTGATATGGGGAAAACAGTCACAGACAGCAGAGGCGACCTGGTTGCATGCCATTTTTGCACATTTTCTCCTGTGCCTGGATCTCATAGAACACCACACTGAGACCTGTCCACGCATGGTTGTGCACAGTCAGCCATATTGTTTTCCTGAATACACCATGACTGGCATAGCTCCACTGTGCCTATGCCCATTCTCTGCTACAACCTGCTAGGAGGTCCTTTTACTCTCTTTTGGGTCCTTTTACTCTCTTCACATTCTTTTGCAGTGACTTTTCTACACCACAGGGTTAGGGTTAGGGTATGGTAGGAAGACCAAGAATACTGATGGCCATGGCAAGCTTCATTTCTTGTCCCTAGTCTTTCAGGTGATGCAGGTCTTAGTGCATGTGTTCACTAAGGAGGAGGAGGGATTTAATTAAGTATTATTAATTTTCACTAGTCCGCTCATAATTAAAGAAAGTAATCATCCGGGTGACCTTTCTGTAATTTCAGAACATGTTTTTAAGGCTAAATGGCATGTCATTTAACAGACATGCACAGACTAGAAATAACATTTCCAGGTTCAGTTCTTTATTATGCTTCAGTCCCTTGCAAAAGTATTGGAACAGTGTGACAGCCATTTTTTACACACTAATTTTGCAGACGTAAAGTGTAACTGCTAATCTGTTAATTAAACGTTTGTTACACCCCTTGAATTAGTTCTGAAAGTCTACACTTCAATCACATCTTGATGGCTTCTTTTCAAATCCATTGCTGTCATGTACTGTGGCAAAATTATGAAAATTGTCACTGCTCCAGTACTTTTGGAGGGGACTGTACACTGTTAATGACCAAAGCAAGTAAATCATTTCAATGAATCTGGAAAATAAAAAATCTATGTATAATATTACACAGTGTAATGAGACACCAACTCTGCTTGTGTGCATGAGCTGAGGATTCATCTAAAGTTGATTCTGAAACGGAGAGCATGCAGAAGCTCCTTATAGCTTAATGATGGATGGAGGACTTGGTGAGGGGGATTAGATAGTGATGTGCAATTTACAACAGCACTCTTTCACACAATACCGCTCACTCTGCCATAGTGCAACAATTAAATTTTTATTTAAAATAAGAAGAGTTCCTTTGGGAGTGAGCAGGAGTTGTATTAAATAACACACCTCTACACTTCATACAAAGTGATGGTGATGATGAGAAATGAATTAAGAAAGGTTGGGCCAGAGAACGGCTTTCTTTAGTGTAATCCACTAAATGATTGTTCTAATGTCTTTCTCTCTCTTCATACAGAATACATTCAGAAATATGCAACAGAGGAGGCTCTGAAGGAGCAGGAAGAGGGTGCAGGTGACTCTTCATCAGAGAGCTCCATGTCGGATTTCTCGGAAGATGAGGCACAGGATATGGAGTTGTAGTGAACATGCACCTCTTCTTTATTCCAGAGACTATAATTTCCTAAACATGAGACGCAAACTATAAAACTCATATTTAAACAAGACAATTTTTATATTATTATTATTATTATTATTATTACTATTATTATTATTATTAAAATCTGGATTTTTATGGCTATTCCATTGATGAGGATTACCCTCTTTATGTGACATCCCCACCCCTAAACCACATTCATCTCTGCCACCCTAACACTGGCTTTATAGTCCTTCCCCTGCAGTTCTATTGATACATTACTCTCACTTTGCAAGGTCTGCATGAGCTGTACAAAGGAGCTCAGTTATTGGTGATGGAGGACATTAGGACATTACAAATGTTTCTCAAATATCAGAACAATATTTACAGGAACCATGGCAAATAAGTACCATAGCCTACAAGAGTCACTATAAATTATTTATTGTTTAGCAGCACACTCTCTGACACTGAGCACAACAAGTAGATAGAACGTTGCCATTGTGCTGGCTGTGCAGTTTCACAAATTGGACATACTAAATGTGAATTTTTATTAACATGTATATTCACCATTCATTTAAACAGTCTGCACTGAGAGACTGGACTAGAAAAAAGCTGTTTCTAATGGGGGGAGGGGTGCATTTATCCATCTGAGTCTTCTTCAGATAATCACCAAATCGTAATCTAAATTACAATCCACAGTCCAATCTACGGAAGCAGCGTCTTCAGTAGGTCAGTTTGGTTGGACGTGTTTGGTTGGCATGTTGTCATCTTTCTTTTAATTCTTTCTCAGCTTGGTCTTTCGTTTTGTTCACTCCTGATTTCAGTCATTAAAAAGAATTGGGATTAAAGAGACAATTGCACCTTGAAGCTCTAGTAATGTTTTTTTACTCACACTTTTAATTTCTCATTTAAGTTTGATTCAGTTTATGTTGCCTGAAACCCCCCGATGCTGTGGGGCCGTACCGTGCACGCCTTCCAGCGGGCTGTCCGAGAGCTCAGATCACTGTGTCCAAGGAAGTTAAAGGAAGCCAGATTTGTAACGTTGTTAACACTTCAATATGCAGCCCTAATAATTTTATTTTAGTCAAAAGGAAAATAAAGTGGTCTTAGTCTTTATTATTTGCTTGTTTCCTGTTTTGAAGGCTGTGCACCCCAGGACACGGACTGGCTTCTGATTAAAAAAACTTGTCTTTTCATATTGTTAAGTTCATTTCATGAATAGACCTAATGAAAAGCTGTACAGCTGTACAGTATTCAGCTAATGTGTGTATAATGTTCTTTATATCAGATTGTTAAGTGATATTTGACTAAACAAAAAAACAGCAAAAAACAATGGTGCATAGATGCTAGGTTTTTTTTTGTTTGTTTTCTGTTTTTTAAATCAGTCTCCACAAGGGATCAACTATACTTTAGCCCCTGAAGAGTAAACATGTTTGAAATTATCAAGAGAAACAGCCCTTAAATAAACACAATATTCTAGAATAATGTAGAGCATTTTTTTCTTTTTCTCCTTGCTCTTGTTCTCCTGATCAGTGGAGATCCTCATGAGATCTCGTGCGTTCTCTTTCCTTCACCTTCACCTGCTCGTACATTTTGTATACTATGACATGATGCAAAACTGTTGTGTTGGACATTGTACTTGTTTAGAGAAAAAAACCCGGAATGGTAAAGAAAGAAAACAGACACAAAAACATGCCTATTAGAACATGTTTCATGTGCAGAGGTAGTAACGTGGCAAAAAAAAAAAAAGAAAAGAAACATGTAGAATGTGTAAAGTTCATGTCCAATGCTTATTTTCCGTGTTCTAATAACGTCCAGAGACTAGAGATATAATGATCCTCAAAGGTTTTTAGAATTGCTTCATGGACTTCATCAATGTAATATTAGCCAATTTGTGTAATAAACCAGTTTGCTATATTTTGTTTGATCTATTTTTAAACTAAAGGATTTTCTCTCCTTGATGCAGTATTGCATTATATGAAGATGCTGACGTGATATTAGGACATGTTTATGGCAGAGCTAGAATATATATTTTTTGTTTTAATATTGGCTTGATTTAGAAGTGACGTTTTGGTTTCACAGTTTGTGAACATGCATGGTTGGTTTTTAGGATCGCTTTTGTGGCGACGTGCGTGTTAAACACAGCTTAAACACCTCCAATCTCTTTTAGGCACAGACACGATTAAAAGATGACCGCTGTTTTGTTTGCTTTTTTCCTCTTTTCCTTTTTTTTTTTTTTTTTTTTTTTTTTTTTTTTTTTTTTTAATATAAGTGTCAAGAAGCCAATAACCTGACTTGTTTGTGTGCTTCCAATGTTAGTCTAATTAAAAATTACTCAACTTTAAGTGATTTATTATTATTATTATTATTATTATTATTATTATTGCTGTTGTATATTTTGTCTGGTTGATTAACACTTATTTGTGCAAGGGTACAGGAATCCACAAACCTCTCCCATTCTTTTATAAAGGCATGTGCATGCACACCTTTATTTTGACATAAAGTACGAGCACTGTTGTGCGAGTGCCACAGGGGTTTGTTTTAAATGCTGTCTCGGCAAAGTCGCCTAAAGGTTCGGACGTGACCGATTCAGCCTTTATTTTAGCAAGTGGTTTTACCGCCGAGTAAAATGTACTTTTTCCGTCTTCATGGGCTTATTTCAATGGTTTCCCCAAGGAATACTTAAACTTCGATCTACGTCCAAGTGCTTTTTCATCGTTTGTTGAGGTTGCTGCTACAGAAGCACATGCAGGTCTATCATGGTAGCTAAGGCAGGAAATGAATCCGTTCAATCACGTGCATATAAACCTAGTTGTTCTTTTCATCTTATACCTGTGAGGAATTGGTGAATGTCTGACATAGTGCCCAATATTTCAATTAACAATATATTTCCAAACAAGATCTGTATGATTTATTTCTTTCGAATCCTGTGCACCTGACATGCTTTCAGTTGAGCCCACTTTCAACTTAGTCTCTACGTCAATGTCATATTCTTTACTGCCTGTTTT
This sequence comes from Notoglanidium macrostoma, assembly GCA_030068235.1. NCBI lineage: Eukaryota > Metazoa > Chordata > Actinopteri > Siluriformes > Auchenoglanididae > Notoglanidium > Notoglanidium macrostoma. The sequence continues at coordinate 16,809,727 of JAQQZR010000004.1, forward strand.
TAATGAATGCAATCAATGTATTAAAGTAATTCATAGCTTTTCATTTAATTTCTAACTGTTTTAAAAAAAAAATTTCTTAGCATTGTCAAGTGGGCATGCCTGTCATAGAGTGTTCCCTATCTATAGAACGATAACGTCCTAAAAGGCTGTGTACAATAAACTGTAATAACCTTTTGTAATAAAATATTAAATACATATTGCAGCCATTTTCTTTTCTTAATCTGCATGTAAATTGGTGCGTTCAAGAGAACCACATAGTGCAGACTGAATGTTATATTTGCGCTACCCTTAGAGTTTTGCTCATTGTCCAGATGTGTAAGTCTCGGCACTGATACGCCGTGGTCTTCTGGAGCCGTGTTAGTCTAATGCTCATTGGATGAGGGAGTAGTTTAGCTTGAGTACTGCGACAACGGAAGAACAGGGATCCTATAGTGATGTCAATTTGAAAATGTGAAACAGCTGCCTGAGAGAAAGACCGGCTGCTACACCCTGACGGCCGCCATAACGTGCATACTCGCATTGTATCTATAAATGCCAAATCTGGCAATACAAAAGATTTTCCATCAGTATCAGTTTCCTTTACAGTGTGATAATCACCAGAGTGCCATGTTTTATTAAAGTAGCTGCAGGATTTGGTAGTCATGGTGTAAAATGTTTTTTTTTTTCTAGATATGGTCTTGGGCAGTACCATACCCATGATGCCATTTCACTGTGCATTTTATAAATGAAACAGATTCATGTAATATCCAAACATTAATTCAGAACAGCAAACCAGAAGCTTAACCTAAAATCAGCTGTATTTTGGGCAGGATTTCTGCTGATTGGCTACAGCAACACCAGCCATCTACAATTTTATTTTGTATAGCATTTTTAACAGACATTGTCACAAAGCATCTTCACAGAAGTATGTAAATTCTGAACTTATAAATTTATATATATTTATATCCATAATGAGCAAGTCTGGCAACGATGGCAAGGATGACAAGAGGAAGAAACCTTGAGAGGAACCAGACATAAAAGGGAACCCATCCTCATTTGGGTCGCACTGGATAGTGCGATTACAATTAACACACTTCTGTTGTAGGGTCAAAAAAAAAGTACAGCTTCGTAGTTCAATAGAGTTCAACATGAAGTCTGTTCCATCTCAGCTGATTCACTGAGGGAGAAAGAGGAGCTACAGCGCGCAGCTGGACACTAACACGAAAACAGGGGAAGACCTGCTCTTGCGTGAAGTTCAGGAAGTCCAAGCCTAACAGGAACAGGGTCACTTGTGCTTCAAGGTTTGGTTTTCGGTCTGACACTCATGTGAGGGTCTTTCCAAATAATACCTACTCACTTGAATATTCTACATCTCAAGCTTGCAGTGCCTTTCGCCAAGGGAATAGATACTTATCAAAATGAGAGATTTTAGTTTTTGATTTTTGATCTGCAAACATTTTGGTCTTTAGGGATTACGGTGTAACCCAGCCACAAGGGGGTGCACAATCCAGTGTATTTCTGCGTGCTGGTCGCAAGCCCGGATAAATGTGGAGGGTTGCATCAGGGAGGACATCCGGCATAAAACTTTTGATTTGACAAATCAAACAAGCAGACGGAGGAAAGATACTGAATATATTGGGAGAAGGATGCTAGGCATGGAGCTGCCAGGCAAGAGCAAAAGACGAAGGCGTAAGAGGAGATTTATGGATGTGGTGAGAGAGGAAAGGCAGGTAGTTGGTGTAAGAGAGCAAGATGCGGAGGACAGGAAAAAGTGGTCAGAGATGATCCGCTGTGGCGAACTGTAACAGGAGTAGCCGAAAGAACATGATTAGGGATTGCTGTGTGTAGGTTAATGGCCAAAAAGTCTGATTAAATGAACTGTAAAATAGTAAAATATGCAGAGACTGAAGGAGTCTGAATATACTGTACAAACAAAAGAAAAGCTGGTGGCTTTATGATGATGTTGGAGACATTTTACTGGCAGGGTTTGTGTCCACAGGAGCAGTGCTAACCAGCTGTGAGGATGCTGCAGTACCTATTCTCTCATTCTCCCTGAAACTGCAGAAAGTGCACCAGCTCTGTACCATCCCAGAATCCTTCCCAGAATCCTCTGTGCAACATAGCAGATCACCGTTTTCAATGCCGTTGATGTTCCAAAAACAATCCGGTTACAGCCTAGGTCACAGATTATAAACTGTAATGTGAAATTGAAGATATTTTGTCATGGGATCTACAATTTAAATTCTTTCGCCTGATCCGTTCCGTTTTCGTATGCTTATTCTGAATGTAACGGACCTGAACTGGCCTCAACTGACTCACAAGCAGCCATGAAGGAAAGAAAAGATAAGGCTTTTTTCGTCAATCCTTCCATGTACAACATGTGAATGAAGAAAATGTTGGAGATGAGTTTCAAAGGGGTCACTAGAAGTGAATTTGGGGAGGTTTTGCTGCACAGAGAGCTAGAAGGTAGAAGTCACATGCTTTCGAAACAAAACAAAGGGTTCTGGGAAGGGTGAGCCAGGGTCTTTAAGGACCTTCAGACATTCATGTCTCATTATCAGCCTTTGAAGGTTCTTAATGATGTGAAACAGAAGTGACTGTTACTCATGTGCCACCAGAAAGACCTACACTGGCACACACAGGTGTAGAGGATGCACTGAGCTACACACACACACCATAGAGCGGAGGCCTGAACACACCCGAAGCCACCATCTGAATCTTGGTCTCTGCCTTAAACACTATCCTGCGTCTCAGTCTGGGGACCATCTTACACTCCTTCCTTTCCCTCCCTCCCTGTACCCTACTCCATGAGGAAACACTTTTATATAATAGAGCCAGTTGATCTGCAGGGTATTTCAGGGTGACAATGTCTCCATCCACAGGCCATGATCATACGCATTGTCCTTCACAGTCACCACATTTCTACTCAAATATACACCTCTCTTAGTGCCTTCAAAACTAATGAATTGAAAGGTTTCTTATCAAAAGAATTACTATGTAGAGTGTGAACAGTACACTATTCAATAGGTGTGTACTCAAATCATAATGCAACTACTGCTTAAACCTGCATAACTTCTCATGGCTGGAGAACGGGCTACATTTTCTCTCAGTTTCTGCAGAGATCTGAGATCAGCCTTAATGATGTTTCATTAGAAGCACAGAATAATAACAGGGTCCATTACTTAACAAAATAAAATCTTTGATGAATTAATGTTTGAATAATTTGATTATGTTTTGAATTAATGTTTGAATGATTATTTGTTGTCGATTAAACAACACATCAATGCAGTGGACATAAAATGGCACATAAGACAACATATAACATAAAGACGTAGGGTGGCTACACACATACTGGCTCATTTTTAATATTGTAATAACCAGATTATTGGTTATTATTAATAATAATAACCAGATACAAATCCAGAGAGACAAAGTTGTTTATTTTGGTAGTGTAGTGTACAATTCAAACACCTGACTCCAGTGTCCTCATTCCATAGCAAGCTAACCAGTGTAACATAGTCAGGACCCGGTCAGTTCACGCAGAGCAGAACCAATATTTAAAGTTTCTATGCTTAAACTGGTTCATTGTTTTGTTTTGTTTTTACATAGGCAAATACATAAGTCTAACAGTACTATGAAGCACCAACCAATGAGTTTTAAAGCATTTGGCTGAGTGTGAGCAGGTAACACAACCTTATACACATCACCATCCATCCTGCTGCTTTTTACAGCAGTCACAACATCAATAAATCCAATGGCAGCTGCATATGCCCACACTATAAGTTGAGGTAGTACGCTCCCAAGCAGTTTTTTTAAAGATGTTTTTTAGATTTGCAAATTGTTCACATCTTGCGGTAAACACTTTTTATTTACTGTTTGGAAGTCCTTGCTTGATTGTTGATTTGTACACAGATATGCCTGCTTCTTGGAGGATGTTTGTCATCTGGATAACTGTTGTGATGGGGATTTTCTTCACCAGGGACAGAATTCCTGTAATTCATCCACCAGAGTTGTTTTCCATGGTCTCCCAGGCATTTTGGTGTTCCTGAGCTCACCAGATCATTCTTCCTTTTTTCAAAAGCACCAAATAGTTTATGTGGCCACACCTACTGTTTTCACTATCTATCTGACAGGTTTGTGTTGATTTTGCAGCCTAATGATGACTTGCTTCACTGGCAGTGATGGCTCTTTAGACTTTCTATTGGAAGGTAACAGCAACAGACTCTAGACCTTTTACCTGCTTACTTGTAATTGAAATAATGAGGGAATAACATACACCTGGCCATGGAACAGCGGAGTAGCCATTTATTCAATTGCTTTTGGTCCCTTTAAAGAGGAGGGCCACATGTATAAAGTGTTCACACTGTTACACTGTTCACCCAAATTGGATGTAAATATCCTCAAATTAAAGCTGAAAATTAATTTCACCTGTAATATAGACAGCTAAAACACCAATATCATTGTCAATTTCATAATATTCATGGGCCTGATTGTACATATAATTACAACACAAACTTACTTAATTATTCGTATTTTGAGGAAATAATACCACCCTAGATTATTAGAAAATATTTATCCTGCCTGGATTTGGGGCATGATGATGTGTGACAAATCTAAGGTGATAGCACATTTAATCCTTTTATTTAGGACTGTTGTGACCCAAGTGATTAGGGTCACCAGGACCCACTAATGGAGACAGGCCTCAGGCGATGAGGTGAGCCCAAGAGCCCAACATGCCATGTGCGCCAGGCACACATTACTGGCTCTAGTTCCAAGCATGACTGAGGTGTGGTCTCTCCCCCAGCCCACTTCCCATAGGAGATCAAGCAGATAGACGAGAGGGTTGACTGAGATAGAACTTTTGGTTGCTCATGTGTATATAACAAATATCAGTTTGGATTAGTCAGCGAAGCATATACTAATAAATGATAAAGGAATAGAATAATTGATATACTTGCAAGCATGTAACTGGGAGTAACAACTCGCAGTATCTGAATGAGAGCAGTGAAATGCTATTAGACTTTGGCACAAGCTACAGATTACAAAGAAAACACATAAGATTCAAACCTAGGATTGAGGAGGAAGAATGAGAGTTCTGCCAGGCTGTGGAATAGCAGGCCAGCTCTTTACTCCTGAACATCTTTGTTGAGGGTCATGGGAGTATGCTAAACCAGTCATGTGTTTTGTAGATTTGGACAAATCTTATGCCTTAAGGAGGCAACAGCCCTGTTATTAGGATGAGCTCTCATGGTACTGACGTGCATTTGAACATTTAGAAGTGAATGAGATGAAAATCAGCACCTCCAAATCCAAGGCCATGGTTCTCTCCCAAAAAGAACGAGTCAGATCCTCCTTTCGCAATGAAGGGAGAGCCTTTGGCCCTGGTGGAATTTCAGTAGGTTAGGATCTTATTCACAAGTGATGGGAAAAAATGTGTGTGATAATGAAACAGATCAGGTCAGAGGCAGCAATGTTGTAGCTGTTATACAAGTGCTTAGCAGGAGTTTGTGTTTTGACATGCACTTTTGGTTTGCTGGTGAATCTATATCCCTATCCTCATTAACTGTCAAAAACTGCTCCTCTGAATCAAGAGGAGTGAGTTGAGGTAGTTTTGCAGCCCCTGACTGGCTCTTAGTAGAGTTGCATCACCCATGCACCACTAGACAAAGCCACGGCAGACCCAGGACCTGCTGGAGAGATTATAGCTCTTATTATATGTTGGGAACATCACCAGGAGAAGCTGCAATCTCAGACAGAGAGAGAGAAATACGACCTGACCTCAGCCAGTTGCTACACAGACGTATGCTGGGAAATGAATGAATGAACTTATCATAAATTGAATTATATATATAAATAAAATAAATGATTTCTCTTATTTAAACTACAAAGTATATTTGCTGACTACTGATTATAATAGCATGTGTAAAATGTAGACTAATTTAGAATCAGAAACATAGGCAAGGTAAACAAACAACTAATAATTGGGCTTTATTGCGTTTTAGAATTTTATACAAATTCAGTGGAAAAAAAAGAAAAGAAATCATCTTCTTGGACATATGCACATGTGATCCATCATCTGGTAGCTTTACCATTCTCATGGACATCTTTCCTAAACAAACAAACAAAAAAAGTAAAACCACAAATAAACCTAAAGTTTTAGGGGCACAAAACAGGCCTAGCCGAGATGATAACTCACCCATTCTCATCTTTCAAGTGCTGGTACAGTTCTGCCTTGTTACTGATAGAGTTGAGCCTTCCAGCAAACTCTGGGTGTTTTCTGGAATTGGCTTGTGTGATTCTACTGGTCCAAAGACTAAGTAAGGAGATAGGGCCTAAAAAAAGAAGAACGTTCTTTAGATAATCCTTTCCTGCCTTCTGCCAGGTTCAGAATACATGACCTTGATTTAGTGTGTGGATTTAGTGAGCTCAATTTGATATAGATGTGACAAGTCAGGAACAAGCAAAAAAAATAAAAAGATTGAAAACGGGCTGCATAATAACAAATCTCTTCCCAAACATCCACACTGAGTTTAGATGAAGTTCACCCCATTCTGACCATGCCAAAAGTGAGGAAAAATTAGTATGCCTGCTCCTTCCTTGCCACATCATAGTACCACATCGAAGTTCTATGGAACTGGAGCACAGTGGTGGTGAACAGCCCCTGAAGCGACAGCAGCACAGCTGGATTTATGTAGCACATTAAAGATATACCTTTGGATTTCTCTTGGGGCTGGAGGTCCTCTAAAGTGAGTCTGGGTTTTTTATTGAATGGCTCTGGAGAATCTGGAGAGTCCTTAATAACCCCAGATTCACTTTCATTCTCCTTCTCTCGCTCCATTGTGCCCTTCAGTCTGAAGAAACAAAAACAGGCCAATGCTAATTAATATGGTGAGTGTTTTTAAGCCGTCCACAACTTAATTTGAAGACCACAATGTTTTTCTATATTACGGCACAGAAAAAAAGCACAAAAAACGATTACATTCTAAAACTTATGCTATTCATAAGACAATTAGAAACCTTTCCCCACATCAAAACTCTTCCCATTTATAACCAGGGAGACAAGTTACAACAAATGGATACTTAATAAACCCTTCAAACCTTTCAGTGTCTTGAGTCCATCCCTTTTCCTCAGATTCTTTACCATTTTTCTCTGATTTATCCTCTTTGTCATCCCTTTTCCTCCCTCGTTTTTTCCTCTCTTCCTCTTCTGGGGGTTTGCTTCGGCAGGCACTAATACACTCCAGAACCTGCTTGTGTCTCTCACTGGTTTCAACGTGTGTCTTAACCAGAGTCTCCAACTCATTCCACATTATCCGGTACTGCTCATCTCTACAGTATATAAAATATATATAGATATATACACACAAGCGACAAAGACCAAATGCTACAATATGACTGGCCTTAAAAGACCTGCCAATAAATAAATTAAGCAAACAACAGCTCGTTTGTGGTCATCACCGTTTGGGCCCTTTGCCCCTGGAGCCCACAGTAGAGATGGGTAAAGGATCATTCTTCCTCTCCATATCCACCAAGTTGTACACGGTCTTTTGACATGTAAGAACGTCGTCCTCAGTCAAAGAATCCTTTACTATCAGGTTTGCTAAGGGCACCACCTGAGGCAGTGGCAACAAAAGCAGAACAGAAATCAGACTTTTCATTTAATGAGATATGAATAGAATTCTACAAGTTAGCAACTTTGGACAAAATAAAAGTAACTAATAAAACTAATTGAAACAAAAGCAAGAAGTAAAAACACAGGACTTACTGCCTGCATATTGAAAATAGTAGTTTGGGAAATAATCATGGGCCAGTAACGTGTGTGGCGCTCGAGCTGAGCTTTTGCTCTTTCAAACGGTGCTCTCCCTGCAGTATCCACTAACACGTGTGGGAACGTAGTGAGGCGATTCTCTCTCATAAACTCTCCAAAATCCTTCAAACAAAGAGCAAAGCCAAAGCATGAGAGACAAACCTGTGCTACACTGAACAACTGAAGAAAAAGAAAACGGCCATCTGCAGGGTAGTTTCTAACATAAGAACCATTAAAGTGTTTCACAGACCACAGAAATATTCACAAGCTTGTGGTTTGTTGTGGTCATTGAATTACAAAAGACACTGCTAACTCTCAGGAACAAAACAACAAAACATATATGCCTACATTTTCCTTTACGTCATGATTTGTGATGAGGCTAAAATGACAGACTTACGGTGATGCGGTAGTCAGTAACACGACCTCCACAGCCTTCACTGATGGAAGGAGGGTCCTCTAGTGTGGAGCGGGTGCTATTCAGCACATGGAGGAAAATCTCCCCACCATGGCAACTCAGCATGTGACTGATGACCTTAGAGCCAGCTTTGCGGGGCTGCTCCAAGAGAACCGAGCGACCTGAAAGAAGGGCAAAAACATTACAGCTGTTTAAAAACATTACTACAGTTTCCTACTCAATTAATGAACGAATTTATACTTTATTATCGAATATTTTTATGTAAGGAAAAATAAATCAGTCTAAAACAAATAAAGATAGTAAGGAAATCAAACATGCCATTTAACAGGAAGTTAGTGAGGCATGAGGAGGGTCTACTATTGACTTCCACTGGAGAGATCCGATAGGCTCCTGTGCAGTAATGCAGTTCTGAAACAGAATACAGCAACAGCATGTTAATATATTTTATATGTACAGTGCATCCGGAAAGTATTCACAGCGCATCACTTTTTCCACATTTTGTTATGTTACAGCCTTATTCCAAAA
>JAQQZR010000004.1:16827196-16842069 GCA_030068235.1 Notoglanidium macrostoma
ACGTTATTGTCAGTAAACATATAAATGTCTATTTCTCAGAGTTCCTACGTGATGCAGTAAAACCAAAACTATATTTGAGCATACCCAGTAGGTACCTGTCACAATCAGCAAAAACCTTTCAGGAAGCAAGACTTTAAAAAAAAAAAAAATTGTTGTGCAGTGTAACCTGACAAAGATACTACAGTACTATAATACTATAAAAAAAATATCTAGTTGAGACAGAAAACAACCCTGTTTTCTCTCATGTTTGCTTAGATTTTGTGTTAAAACTCTTTAAGCAGTGGGCAACACTTCATATGGTAAGCAACTAATGTGGATATTGATGCTTCCTCTGAAAAGTAATATTTTTTGCTGTAGGTCTACTTAACCACTTTTGTCAGATGGCTAGCCAGCTATAAGCAAATAATCAGAGAACCTCCTAGCAGCATGAATTTCAGCAGACCTCATCATCATGACTAGTGGTTGCCCATAGCTATCTGGCAACCCAGGCAAAATTTTTGTTAAAATTTACTTAAAAGTTAAGGTTCAAACCAAGGCTGGTGAAGATTAGATTAGATTTACCGAAGGAGCAGTTAAATATATTACAGCATATTATGCTAATTAGCTAAATATCTGAGAAGAAAGAAGAAATGGTAAAAATTGTAAACTGTAATTGTGTTTGACCCAGAATTTGGAATTAAGAGAACAAAAGGCCTGAATGTGCGCTTCAATGAGTAAAAGATATCCGTCTCATTATGAAGTACTGACTAGTTGTCAATTTTTATGTTTGCACTGGATACAGAAGGTGGATAGATGGACACAGCGATGTTGGAGCAGTATTGGCCTCTTGCTAACAAGAACATCCAAGCAGGCAGAAAGAAAAAAAGATAAAAACCTAAAGTGGTTAGTATCATTGTGCATGAAATGGCTAAACATTTTAGTGTGACTTGAAAACTTGACAAACAAAAGGTTTTAATCCTCCAGATGTAAACAGTGTTACTTGATAAAGCTTGCTGCTGCTTCTGTCATGGGCTGCATGATTTGCAGAAAAAAGAAAACCATACCTTCAGTTGTCAAGTTATTCAATTTACACAGGGACTCATCGTAGGCTATTTTGCATTTCATCACTTTCATTTTTGAAAACAGTGTCACAGACATTCAAATAAAACTCCTTTGGGGAAATAGAGCTAGTCCAGTGAAAACTTTCTCAGTGAAAACAATGAATAAAAAGCACAGTTAGTCGACTAGACCATGTCTGAGGGGTGAATGTGCAGTGTTTAAATCCTCAGGTAGGAGGTGAAGATCTTACCTTCATGGGGATGTTAGTGATAGTGGTTGAGGCCAAGTCAAAGTGCTGCTGCACCAGCACATTCAGTTTGGAGGCTAGGTGCCTCCCAGCACGTACACTGTGCACCTCACTGCTTAGCACAGATGTCATCTAATAAACATTACAGTTCAACCATGAGGACAGTCGTTTAGATCCATTATAATCCAAATAAAGCTTAGGGAAACTATTATTATCGTTAACAGACACCACAAGAAGGTCGAAGAACAGATGCCAGACGGCTCTCTTAAAGATTACATTTGCCAAACGACTAACCTCTTTCTTCTGCCGGTCTGATACTAAGGTGTCATCTCCTTGTGGGTATATATGGACCAGCACAAGCTCACACTGCTGAATGGGCATAAGTCTGCACAAAATACATACATAATACAGCTTGATGACAGAGAAGAGGCGCCTTGCACCTGCACCAAACTCTTAAAAGTGCTAATGCTTAATGAAAAGCAGAAAAGGCATTTAGCATTATGCAAATGTAACCTGATTGCCAATACAGTTTAAAACTTGTAAGTTATATTGAGCATTTTTGCACCAAGTGTTTTGAAAGCAGTATTTTAATGCACTAAACACACCTGTCAGATCCAGCAGCAAGCTTGTTCTGTTCCTGAATCGTTTCTAGCACACAGTCCTCCAGCATTCGTACGTGTGTGTCACTGAGAATAAGACAGTCCGATTAAGGCCACGTTAACAAATTTGCACAGGAATCCATGTCTTTTGATTAAATAAGTTATCTCTCTGATCTGTTAGCATGCTATTAATACACACACACATGGACCATTGATTTGCCAAATTCCGACTACTAGCTGATTCTTCCCTACAGCATGGCAGCTTCCAGCCGCAGAGGGTGTGGGAGCGTAACATGCAGCTCTGACACGGCGTCATTCTGAGTACTACTGTAGGACAACCCTGACTGCTCTCCCATACACATGAGCTTAGAGACCCCCACAATGATCCATACAACAATAATGCCATAAAGCCCATGCAAAGAGCTGCCTTAGACTCCTGGTCTGGTTGAGATGTGACATCATCAGGGTAACGCATCATCTTCTAACAGTAGAGCACTTTACTTTGCTTTACTGCTCCAAGTCAGAACTATTTATTATTTTACATTTTAACAGTGTTCCCCATGAAGCTTTGCACAACCCCGGTGTCTGCTCAACCAGCTTCATGATGGAGCATCACCCCAAAGGTTGTTTCCCCAAATAGGATGAGCACTTGTTGAGGAAACGAGTCTTAATACTTATTTACTTATATTGCAATGCATCTGGAGTGAGATATACATTTTACATGGCCACTTGCTTTAGAAATTCATTTCAACTACAAACCAATTAAAATGTCTTGGGCAATGAACGCTGTGTCCACATTACACACTCACTGTCCATCTGCTCATTCATGCAGTTATCTAATCAGCCAATCACGTGGCAGTAGCACAATGAAGACCACATCAGGGTCCACTCCGGTCAGCCAAGAACAGGAATCTGAAGCTATCTGGCTGATTAGTTAATGAACAGGTGTACAGGTGTTCCTATTAAAGTGGACGATGGGGATACACTACATTTCTACAATAAGAACAACAGCCTGATTGGCTCTCTGGTATGTTTACCTTTTTGCGTTAGTAAGGCAGATGATCCGCCCCCTGTTGGACACTCTGTGCGCCACGTCCACGAGAGCAGTCCGAGCCTCATGCTGGTACTCCGTAATCTTGCACAGGGACTCCACTGCTGCCACCAGTCCATGCAAAATACTGCAGCACTCTGGATCTTCGTGTGGGTTGGGAGGCCCTACAGCTGCCAGTGCGGTCATTAACTTTAAAGAGACGAGATTTCAGCTGCATGATGCGGGCGGAGCATCATCTTATAATTATACTACTACACAACAGATTTGTGATATGCATTAAGATCATAAAAAGGCAGTGATTCATTTCATTGTGATTCATTTACTGGCTGAGACGTTCGTTTTACCTCTTGAACACTCTGGTCTTCCTCTCTCCATGTATTCAAAATGTGACATTCTGAATCACTAACAGTGTAGTTTATCTGTTAAGAAAAGCAGAAACTGAAAAAAACACCACTGTTCACAACATCCTGAAATAAATCCTGAATTAGGTGGTTATCTTACGAGTTTTTTAGTCGGGTAGATGTCATAGAGAATACGGCAGTACTCCATGGAGCACTCCACAGCACATGTCCAGAGAGATTTCGAGACAGGCGCTAGAGGGATCATGCCCTGCGCTCGGCTTTTGGTCAGCATGTCGCACTCAATCTGCTGCCTGCTCGACTCAGCCATGTAGGGGCAGTGGTCAACCACAAACACGGTCTTGTGTGAGACTGAGAACATCTTCATGGTGCTGGTGTCCAAGGCTGATTACCTGTACACATCAGCATGCAGTATCAAGCGTCAGTTAACAGCACATGAGAAATGAAGCTTTATGGTACTGGTTCTAGTGGCACACAGCAGGTAGCGCCGCTGCCTCAAGGCCCCGAGATTTGATCCTGAGCTTCTGTAATGAGTTCTGCATGTTCTCATCCTGTCTATGTGGGTTTCCTCCCATCTCCCAAAACCATCCCAGTGGCTAAGCTGAAGTGGCCCTGGGTGTGAATGAGCGTGTTCGTGTGAATTCTGCATCTCGCCCGGTGCTCCTGGGACAGGCTCCGGATCCACCACAAGCAGGACAAAGGGAACTCAGAGAAAGAATGGACGAATAGGAATGAAAAGGAATGAAGCAAAAGGATCAAATTAATTAATTAAGTAGAAATAAATGGCAGTAAGGGTCATTCCATTATGTAGATGTACCTTAATAATTAAAGATGAATTATCATACAACACGCCATAATGTGTCTATTCCTTATTCACTTTTATGCATCATTAATCCATTATTTACAGGTTATAGCATGCTAGATCCCTACACTATACCTGTTTTAAATGCACTGCGAGGTAAGTAACTCTTTAGGCTTGGATGTGAAAAAGTTTACAGATGGCTGTTTTGACACAGTGCGCGCGCGGTTAGCCTGAAGCTAGCTTCTAGCCCGAGCAACATAACGCTGCGCTTTTGCTTTTCGTTACGTGTGAAAACTCGAACTTGCAGTGAAAGTGTGAATGTTCTGGGAAAACCTACCGTTTAATCTGTAGGATGTAAAGCTCCACTCGCAAAGCCAGAAGGCCCGAGGCTAGTGGTAGCGCCGGCTAGCCATGGGGACACTGAGAGCAGAGTTCGCTCCGGTCAGGAACACTGTCCTAACTGCTTACTACTGTTCAGTCTTATAAAACAGCCAAGTGTATACACTTTCGATAACTCTCAAAACATCAATTTATAAAATCTGTCTGCCTTGGAAACTTCAACACTGTACAGGACACTACCGGGCGCACGATCAAAACATTCCGTACAAACACAAAACCACTTCAAATGGTTCCGGTGTCGTGAAGAATTCCGAGAGGCTTCGTGTTCACGCCAAAACCTGTTCATATGTGGCTTATATACACATTACATGGCCAAAAGTATATAAACAGCAGATCATTACACCACTGTGTGCCTGTTGAACATCCCATTCCAGATTTACTCCCCCTGTGTTTGCTGTTATAACGCGCTCCACTCTTCTGTTTGGCTTGCACTAGGTGTTGGAGCGTGGCTGTGGGGATTTGTGTTCATTCAGCTACAAGAGCATTAGTGAGGTCAGGCGCTGATGTTGGGTGAGGAGGTCTGGGGTGCAGTCGGTGTTCAGTGGGGTTGAGGTCAGGGCTCTGTGCAGGACACTCCAGTTCCTCCACTCCAACCTTAACAACCTTGGTTAATGAGTATACTCAGAAACAACTTTCCTCTCACTGTTCCTCTCTCTCTCCTTCTTCTGTTTTTTTTCCTGGTCCTCTTCTCTTCAAGTATACTTATAAATGCTATTGTAATTCTCTTAAAGTTTACTCAAGCATGTTATTATCAAAAGTAAACTATATGTATACATAAGACGTGGTCTATAACTGACCAATTATGACTTAGTATGTTTGTAGCAAACTTGGGTAAACTAAATTGGGTAAACTTGAATGAACTTTTTTATACGGAATGCCATGCATTCTCCACTTCCCCACTTTCCCACTTCTGTGCAGGACACTCCAGTTCCTCCACTCCAACCTTAACACAGCATGTCTTCATGGAGCTGCTTTGTGCACAGGGGCATTGTCATGCTGGGACAGGTTTGGGCCTCTTAGTTCCAGTGAAGGGAAACTGTAACGCTACAGCACACAGACACATTCTGTACAACCGTGGTAACAGTTTGGGGAGGAAACACATATGGGTGTGATGGTCGGGTGTCTGCATACTTTTGGCCATATAGTGTATATATGTGTAAGATATTGGACATTTATAAATCTTTCAAAATTCTAAAACATTCTGTTCGTTTCCAAATTTAAATGGAAAAAAAAAATCCCTGATTTTCAGTGTGGTCTCAGAGTTTCGGACCCTCTGTGTATATTAATGACTCATACTGGTTCACATGCGTTAACACAGAGTAACACATCAGACTTTGCTTAAGATTTCTATTTCTATTTATTCTATTGTTTTCTTGGTGGATTACAGGTAGCCTTTAATTTTTCTACATAGCAAACAGCAGAACAGTGCAAAAAAAAAAAACACAAACATACCAGGAGCAGTACAATGAAAGCCAGTTCCATTTAACAATCTGAAATCTTTGTTGACGTTGAAGAGTTTCGGTTATTACTTGAACGTTATGAACACAAGCTAATTTGTGGCCTTTGGTGTGACCCCTGAGTAAGACTCCTCACTCTGATGTCAGCTGTGCCTCCTGGCCACAGAAATGTAACAGGAACAATGACTGTATACACAGCCATGGCCACCGTTCAGAAAATAGCTGGCATCATGTTGAAGGAGGATTATCTTGAAATACTGACGCAAATTCTCAAGACAGCATACAGAAAATTCTAATTTGGGTCTTTAAATAGGACAATGAATATAAACATACCTCCAAGTTTTTAACAAAATGGCTTGAAGACAGCAAAGCCCTTACCTGAATCCCACAGAAAATTCAGACTGAACTGAAAGTGTGTCTGAGCGAGCAGGCCCACAAACCTGACTGAGTTACAGCAGTTCTGTCAGGAGGAATGAGCAAAACCTCCTCCAGAGTATTGTGAGTTTGTAGAAGGCTACTCAAAGCATTTGATTCAAGTTATGCAAATAAAAGGCAAAGATTAACAATGCATATCTGATATAGTAAATTTGTTTCTTGTATTGTGAAATGACCTTTTATGGAAATAAAATAGATTTA
Source organism: Notoglanidium macrostoma (assembly GCA_030068235.1). Taxonomy (NCBI): domain Eukaryota; kingdom Metazoa; phylum Chordata; class Actinopteri; order Siluriformes; family Auchenoglanididae; genus Notoglanidium; species Notoglanidium macrostoma. Next base: position 16,833,785 of record JAQQZR010000004.1, read on the forward strand.
ACAGAGGAAATGCACAGTACAGTAAGTGTGTGAGAATTTGAATGTCTTTTCCTAGGTGTGTGTTAACTTTCGCTTCAACTGTACATGCATATGTTTTTTTTTTCTCAGAATTTAATGCTAAACAACCGTCCTACCTTCTAACAAATATTTTAATTCCCTTCATTGTTTTAACTTACTATCTTCCCAGTTACACAAACGCTTCATTAGCCTCTGACAGTGAAACTGAATTCAATCACAAAGCCCCATTCACTGCCTGTTTAAAACAAATGGACCGTCACTGTCCACTAGTCTTTCCTACATTTTAATCTCATAGACATGATTACAGTTAAGATCTATAAAAGCAGTGCAAATGATGTACAACTAACAGCATTGGTTATAAAAGTTCAGAAAGAAAAACAGAAAAACTGCAACACGTCTCTAGCCACATTAAAATTTATAGAGGAAAGGTTAGAAAAGCTTTAGACTTTTTATAATAAAATAGTAATGCACTGTCAGGAATTCATTTGTTTGATATGCTTTACATCATTTAATAACAGCTGTTTATTTTATTGGTCTAATGAAGTTTTACATGCTACACAAGACTTGGCCACTAGGGGCCACTAGTGTGCACTGAAGCTCCGATGTGAGTCGAACGCAGCCAGTCCACGCGCAGCAAGTCGATGACGTCACTAAAGTGCGCGCTTACAGGAGGACCGCAGGAGGCTTTAGAACTTCCTGAAGTGTGTGTGTGTGAGAGAGAAAAGCCTGAGACAAGTCGCCTTCTACAGCGTGCTCTAAAAACACGGTATCACACGCATTTATAACATAACACAACATAAAATACAAGTATAATAATACAAATATATTTTTATGCGCGTGCAGATATGTGAGAATTATGATGTTTTTGCCCACAGTGAAATCATTGGCGTTTTTTATTGAATAAAACTGTCTCGTGCTTGTCGTGTGTCTAACTGGAGATGCCAGAATGGACGGGCCACCTTCACTGCCCTGCAGGTCTGCTCATGAAGGATTTGATGGCAGCATCAAGAACTCCACCCAGGACTTTGTAGTCACTGAGATAGATGTGCATGGGCACCTTGTGAACAGTCCAGGTGCTCTGGATGTACCTGTGAAGATGAAGAATAATGCTGATAGCAGAGAGTTTTCACACAAAGTCAATATGAGAGAAAACCTCCAGACTGAGGAAACACCTTCCAGTGAAGTCACGGGTGCCGCTGTCAACGTAAACAGTGGTGAAGGTAGGAGCCAGGAGTGTTTTAACCTGAGTGTAATTCTGAGCTGTTCTGGAAATAAGACTTTAGAACAATTTGCCAGCACCATCCAGGGTTGTAGTGACGTGCAGAAGAACTTGGAAATGTCCCTTGGAGCCTTTCCAGACAAACACCAGCGAGCCATCGTTCACAGCGCAGTGAAGTACAATTACCCTTTTCTCATGACACTCACCAACCATGATGACATCCTGGTCAAAGAGGACCCAGACTTCAGAGAACTTTCAGATTTAGTATCTGTGGAGGAAGCCGAGGATTTCTTCAGGTTTAAAGATGCTAAAGTTCCTGGCTCCACGTTCACCTTCTCACCCGATGATCTCAAGGAGCACCGGACGTCTGTTCACCATTTCGTGAGCAGAAAGTTTGGAAAGCTGATGGAGACGAAGAGCTTCGTGGCACAGGGCAGAACTGCTATTACAGTGAGGCTGAGAGAGCGAGGGAGGCAGGCCAGGAAGCGGACAGCAGCAGATCAGGATGAGCAGGATATCTACACAGGTGAGAACAAAGGCACGAGCGAGGCGGTCCAGGCACAGCTCCACCGCTCAGTAAGGGTTATGTGCTGGCTTATTTTCATTTACAAAAAAAAGTTCATTTCACACTGAACAGATCATCTCAAACCATCTGATTTGGCGCAGCAACATGAGCCTGTCTGTAAGTTTGTTTATACTGAGCCATTCAATAAACATGCTTACGTGTGTGACGAGTCTTCTGTTGGTTTTCTAATCAGTGGAAAAAGTGCTTCAGATCTCACTGAGCCATGCCCCGTTTACCAAAGCTTTAACATGTTAGCATTGTCTGCCATTCGCTTCAATAAGGTTTCACCCTAAGAAAAGAGAACCTTGAGACTTTGGAGGCCATCAGCTATATGGCAGCAGTGCTTGGGGTTCTTCCGTCTGACTTCTCCTATGCTGGCATCAAAGACAAACGAGCCATCACCTATCAGTCCATGGTTGTGAAGAAGATTTCTCCAGAACGGTAACAGACGGATCATTCTAAGGTTAACTGTTCTGTAGTTATAGTCTGTTGTATCAGTATATGATAATAAATGCAGTTTATTTTGTTCTGTTGTCTGCCATCATGTTTTTTTGTCCTTTAGCTGTATTGATGTAAACTTCCCACATCAGTATTTACTCACATGTATTAAGTAAATTCAGTGTGATTTGTTTACAGTGTCTGGAGATAAGCATGTCTGCTATCTGACAGGTTGTTGGAGAAGGCCTACATGTTTGAGAGGAAAGGAATACAGCTGTCTAAAATCCGTCCAGTGTCCGAACCCCTTCGGCTTGGAAGGCTAACAGGCAACCATTTTGACCTCATCATCCGGGACGTGAAGCCTCACGAGCGTAGTTCAGTAGAGCTAGAAAGTCTTGTGAAAGAAGCTGTGGAGAATGTAAAGGTGGACCAAATTTATTTCAACATGATACAATAATTATAATTCCATGATGCTATAAAGGCACATTTTGGCCTAATTTGTTTGGAATTACATTGTGAGTGTGAACTCAAATACAATAACTTAAAACACCACCTTGCAGACTCGGGGCTTTGTGAACTATTATGGACCACAGAGGTTTGGAAGAAACCAGAAAGTTCAAGCAGACCAAGTGGGACTTGCACTGCTGAAGGAGGACCTGGTAAGAACTATTCACTTAACCTAATTGCCCATTCTGTGTATTTATAGTGCATATAAAAGTCTGCACACTGAAACTGAAAGCGAGACCCTTTGGGGTGGTTTGGGGTGATTTAAGCGAGCTTGGATATTTGTTTTGGATGGGCTCTCGTAGCCCTGACATGTACTGTATATGAGCGATTGTTGTCCAATGCAGAGAAAGTGCCTTTCCGTAACATACTACCATAAAGTACACATATGAGTCTGAATGAGCCTGATATTTTGGTAATGTATTTTTGTTTATGTATGTCTGTGTCCCCTTCAGAATACAGCTCTCCGGTTGTTTCTGAGTCCAGAGGAAGGTGATGAGCTTGAAAATAAAGCCAAGCAGCATTTCCATCAGACAGGTGAGTACATGTTGGAACTTGTTTACATCTAGGTACATGTAAATTGGTTTATTTACATGTGCAGTTTTATTAGATATTGCACACTCTTGCATATAGCTATATATGGCATTCCCTTTTTTTTGTTGCATTTTCACGGCTGAACACACACACACACACACACACACACACACACACGGCAGAGCAAGCTGGCTCTTCCATCGTGTTTGTTTTGGTTGAACCTCACAAGAAATTCTCAGATTCTTAATCGCTGCATTTGGGTAAAATATAAAAGTCGCTAAGCTATAAAGTCAACTGTGTACAGGTGAAGGTGTAGAAATGTTGATTTTTTTAAATTTCTCTCATTAATTATCTCATGTTTAGGGGCTTATAACTGTTTATGGTGAGAAAGGAAGTCCACTACTCTGTGGTCTGTAAGGAAACGAAGGGACTGATGAGATGTGGGTGTGTTCTTCAGGAAATGCCAAAGAAAGCCTGGCCCTGATGCCTCTGCATAAGGCCCGAGAGAGGCTGATGCTACGAGCTCTGCACCGCTACGGCAGCGGCCCGGAAGGCAGCAGTCACGCTTGGCTCAGTCTGCCACACAGCATGAGGGTCTTTTACCTCCACGCCTACTGTAGTCGTTTGTGGAACGAAGCGGCGTGCTTTAGGCTGCAGACTCTAGGACCCAGGCCTGTACAGGGAGACCTGGTCTTAGCTGCGGCCTGCAGAGAGAACCAAGCCGAAGAGGAAACCCATGAATCACAGGTGAGAGAATTTGAACTCTGGTAAAAGCAATGATGGCGTTTTAGTTTAAGTAGTATGCAGGATTTATTGCAGGTATGTAAGTAACTTGGCAGTTTATCCCATTGTGCTGTTGCTACCTCATTTCCCTGTCCTTCAGGTCCATGTTGTCACCTCTGAAGAAGAACATGATGGCGTCTTTTCACTAGATCAGGTGCAGTAGTTCAGTATCTCGCCTGTTTTTCAGATTAAACAACATTTTAGGACACAAAAGGAGTAAGTCTGTTATGGAACCTTTTCTTTATTTTTTTTTTTAATTAAGTGCAAGAATGAAATTGTTAAAAGTCTTGCTCTTTCATGAGTCATTTGGTTGTTTATCCGTTTTGTTCAGGTGGTCCTCCCAATGCCAGGCAACAGCGTGAAGTATCCAGAGAACGCAGTCGGCTCCTGGTACCGGGAAAGACTGGGACAGGACGGCCTCAGCTCATGTCGATTCAGAATCCCTTCACTTAAACTCAACGTCCCGGGTTGCTATCGCCTCCTGCTGTCTCACCCTCGTCAGGTCTCCTACAGCCTACACGTTGATAAGGTCGCGCAGGACACTGGGTTGCCAGCACCTCCTTCCAGGACTAGCCTGGCGCTGTCTTTTAACTTGAACACATCCTGTTACGCAACGGTATGTCTCAGAGAAATCATGAAGTAGGAGCTCCGTGTGACTGACGTCCAGCCGCTTGTGTGTTTTGTAAGATTTTGTTTAAATACCACGTTGGACTTGCAGACGTGGATCACTTTGAGATCATTCCATCATATTTTGAGCGTCGGCTCGATTCAGACAGAGCAAAGGCAGTGAAAGACACTCGGTACTTACATTTAAATAGAATGACAGTAAAAAATAATGTGGTGGTGTCAGTGTCTACAAATGTTTGCAACATGTTTAGAAGACTTTAGTTATATGGAATTTGTGGAAGATTTAACTATTTACTGGATTGTGATGAAATATTTCCTTGTTTAGGAGAAGATGGATGATTTGAAATGATTTCTGTTTTGTTAATTGAAACACACGGGTTTGCTTGTGATTTAAATCCGTCTTTAATCGTCTCAATATCCTGTTACACAAATACCTTCCAAAGGTACATTAAACCTGAAGACATTTAAACCTGCCTAAAAATGAATTCATAATGAGCCAACATTACCCCTTTAACTTAGATTTATATTTCACAAAACCTCACACCTTACTCACCACCGTTTAATACATTATCCATAGTTTTTAGAGGGTGAGTTTGTAGTGAATGATAAAAGGACAGCATTATTCCAGCTAATCCTGCATCTCATCTTTCTATCAACCCACTGGTGGCCTTCTGCAGAAGCTGGAGCATGATGGGATACACCGGTGCAAAATTCCTCCCCTGCCTGGCTTTGACTGACTGCACATAGGCCTCCAGAGCGCCCCTTTAAAGAAGCAGAAAGAAAGAGGGGGACATGTTCTTATTGCAAACCAAAGTTAAAAAGGAAAAAATATATTTTGTGAACAGATTTAAAGTAAAATAAACAAACAGGGTTATGCAACTGTAAATTGCTCTTAAAGACTTGAGAACTATTTTAGCTAATAAGCTAAGTATTGAACATCTTGCTTTCGAATAAAGATTCTATTTTCCTTTCAATGTAAAGCATTCCTATGAAGGATGCGAAGTTATTCTAGGTGTAGTAAGGGTGAGAGAGCAGCTGCAGATATATGTGGTATATAACAGAGCGGGGAAAGTTATTCAGCTGTCGTCTTAAATTTGGAACGACTTTTTGTCATGGTCGCGACTAAAGAGTGAAGAGACAGCATAACCTAATAACTAATGTTTTAAGCCGTTGACTGCATCAGAAAACATCATGAACTGAGAAAGTAAGAAGAAAAACAACTATCTATCCATATTCAACACGTTGATTTCCTAACCAACACGTCACTTGCACATCAGATACAGATACACCACCCAAAACCTACCTGCAAGTAATGTATGTAGAATATATTATAGAAAGTGATTATAAAACATACTGTTCTCAGAAATAACATCATTCTGTGACACTTTTATCTTCTGGTCTCTCAGTCCAGGCCAATTCATTGTAACTATTAATTTTAGTTCACTTCCAGGTAGGTTTTGGGTGGTGTGTGACACTGTATCTGATTTGCAAGTGACGTATTGGTTAGGAAATCAACGTGTTGAATATGAGACGAGCGCTGCTCCACGAGGCATGGCCCCATGACTTATTAGAACACTGCCTCTGTAATACAGAAAGACAGAAAACAAGCAAACAAACAAAGTCCGGGGGTTTTAAAAGTTCAGCTTGCCAGCTATTGGCCATGTACATGTAGTAGGGACTGGATTACCTGATGAGAATGAGGCGGTCCTTCTCAGAGGGATGGTCATCAAGCCACTGAGAGTACCTCGCAACAGACCACTCTGCTCTCTGCGTTTGAACAACGATTTCAAAAGGCTATCACAAACATGGCTGAAAGGTACTGCACAAATGAAGTTAAATGTGAATTGAAGTATCTCGCATGTTTCTATGTGCAAAATACCATTTAATTCAGTGAAGTATTGCTGTACCTGGTGAGGAGATTTAAGTTCGGCCGGAGCGCGAGAAAACAGGAAGTGCAATATGGTACTGTAGGGAATCAGATCACCCACGGCCTGACTGCTGGCTATGTGCTCACTGGTCTGAAAAAGAAGAGGCCTGGAATACACGCACGCACGCGCACACACGCGCACGTCATTCATTAAAGAGAAAAGGTTTTTCATCAACATTAATTGGCACTGGTCTTTAAAATCATCATGTAGTGTGACCATGATTTACACTCATAATAATATATTAATATGTAACACCTGCACGCATTAACAATGAATTACTGAAAGGCATGTTGTTGCATCCCTGTTGCTACACTACAGACACGTCTTTTAACCTATAAAACCAAAAAAAAATGGATAGCATCCACTTGTATCAGTGATCAAGGTTTAGACATTTTATTTTGAATTTTAATACAGTTATTGCAATTGTTGGTTACACCACATGATGAGAAGAGCTGCCATAGCTAATTAAAGATCGACATATGATTTATTCTATTCTTTCTGGTTGATAAAGCTACACATTCTATCATTACAAGTGGTTTTAGAGGGGAAATTTTTTTTAAATACGAGCACTTTAAACATGCTAAAACGTTCTCCTAATCAGCAAATCAGTTTGCTTTCTGCAAAACATTAAAGCTTCTTTTCTTCACATGATATTTTTGGAGCTCATTCAAACTGAACAGAAACAGAACAAGGCCTAACCATCCAAGCAAAAACAGGACTTCCTGTCAGTACGGTTCTTTACAAAATAACAAGTAAATGCAGAAACCAACAGCCTCCACTGGCAACTACGTTCCACTTTGGAGCCATTCAAAAAATCTAATTGCTTCACCTGCTGATTATGATGATAATTCAATGTAAATCATACAAAACGTCAAGCGCTCGTAGTCGAGATACTGTGCTAACAAAAATCTTGGGCGGAGTGAAAGCTTGAAACAAGATGTGGCAGAGGAAGAACGAAAAAAAAAAAAAAAAAAAAGATTTACAGATTCAATTTGAATTGAATTGAAGTTTTACAAATCTTTTAGCTGTTTCCAAAGGTCCTTGGAATATTACTGTGTGTTATCACATTTGTCAGTGAATTGTTTTCAATATAAAAGTCTCAGAATAAAAAAAGTCAGTCTCATATTTGTGAGACTTCATTTTTATGCAGTTTTAATTGGAATAACAGTCCAGTGGTCGCACCACATGGTATTTCACTCTATATATGAAATATAAAGGAAAATAACAATCAATACATAAAGAGACATGTAAAAAGTTTGAACATATAATACACATCTAATACTCATTTATGTCTTAAGATTTTTCATTTTTAAGGCAATTAAAGTAATTGGACAGAAATGATCTGTCATCAACCCTAATTATGTCTTTAATTACTAAAGTCTAAGTTTTATTTAAATACTGTCTACTGAGTGTGGATAAAGTCTGAGGTTATATTTAGTCATTTTGTCCAACAACCTCCATCCATCCATCCATTATCTATAGCGCTTTATCCGTCTGGGTCGCGGGGAAGCTGGAGCCAATCCCAGAATCTTCTGGCGAGAGGCGGGGTACACCCTGGGCAGGCCACCACGGGGCCACCACAGACAAACAGACACACACGCTCACATTCACACCTATGGGCAATCTAGAGTAGCCAGTTGACCTAATCTGCATGTCTTTGGACTGTGGG
>JAQQZR010000004.1:16872254-16886068 GCA_030068235.1 Notoglanidium macrostoma
TGATTAATTAAAACTCAGGTTAATAGCAGGAGTTTCTACAAAATAGAGAAGCGACAAGACTTTTGTCAGGGACTGTACTGTAGTTTAAAATGTCATAAAACAGTTATTAATAAAGAACATCCTAAATAGTTACTGAGAGCAGTTCCAGCCATTGATGTGAAACTATTACCTGTAGGCAGCAGTGTTGTAGATTCTACATGCTCCTTTTCCTCCACACTTCTTATGCCCCCATTTCAGACATGTTGTGTCAATGATTGCTCCATAGTATATTGGAGCTGGGATTCCAGCTGTTAAAAGGCAATGTTTATGCTGGGTTGCATTAGCCAAAATAAAGGTCTGTTGACACTACAAAATCACGTAATTGAAAAGTAATTGCATCACCAAAATACCACAATTTTACATTTAATTAATCGATAAAGAAAAACATCTACCTAGAGTGCGTGTTGTCAGGGTGTGAAATCCTAAAGCGAGAGACTTCAACTCTGGCTTGATACATCTGTAGCACAAAGAAATATAATTAAAAGACCATACAATCCACTCATTCTCATTCCCTTTCACTACCTGCTTTATCCTTGTCAGGGTTGCAGTGACTCCAGGGCCTATGCTCCTCATTATACACACCTGTTTTTAATTTTCCCCTGATCTGTCTGATTATTCACACCCCAGTTTCAGTTAGTTTCATTATCTTGCATTTGTCATTGTTTCTCAAGAGGGTGTTATTTGGGCAAAATTTTGCGTGATGAACAAATTACCAGGAGTCAAACTTCAATGATAAATGTTTAATTGGTCCAGAGAGAGTTCAGGTACAGTGACACACAGACAGTGGTCCCGGAGAGAAAAAGACCCTGACCCCTTGTTATTTTCTCTATATATACCTTTTCAAAGATACATATTCATTTGACTCAAACTCTAGGGGCGTGACATGTCCCAGGTGACCCCGCTGCCTCGTGATCGATTTCTGAGAATTTTTACCTTGTTTACTGCTATGGAGGGGGCTAATTCCCCCTCCTTTTCACACCTTACCTATGGTCGAATTGGGTTTATGATATCTAATTTCTCGATTTTACAGATGCAGTGGCTCTCCTATGACATGCCGCGCCCCTAACATATTTAGGGCATTCACCTGTGGCATATGTCCAGGTGCTTCCCGCACCGCTCCCAAACCAATTCCTATTACCACTGGCTATTTTTAAGCATGCTTATATCGACTTTAAAGGTCATGTAATCAAGCGCATTTACCTCATACTATGGGTCTACAATTATGCTGGCTCTGCAAAAGCATGAGTAAGGGATAATCTTTATGCTGACATCTGCACACACACTCGCGCACACACATTGGGCAGAGGTGTTAACTAGAGCTGTTTTTAGCAGGGCAAAGGTCTCATTCTGCACCGAGCACGTCTGGCCTGCGATGCAAGACTTCACACCTTTAATCTGAGCCGATGGCCCTTCGCATAATCCTCCAGCCCACATATAACCACAAGTTTACAGAAGAATTAACACAAACAAAGGTTCACACAAAGTTTAATACATCACACAAAGTTTAATACATGGAATTCTTCCACATTGGCAAGAGGGCAGCCTCCACCCCGGAGCTTCCTCCAGATGCTGACAGGGCAGCCCACACCCTGGAGCTCCCTCCAGAGGCCAACAAGGCAGCCCCCACTATGGAGCACCCTAAAGAGGCCCACAGGGCAGCCTCCACCCCAGAGCTCCCTCAAAATGGGCAGGCTTTTTCCAGAGCTTCACCTCTTTGATTTGAGTACAGTGTCTTCACTCTGCCTCTGGGCTTCGAGGATGATGTCATCATTCATCCCCCTGGCTTCAGGGATAATGTTATTGCTTTTCCTTCTGGCTTCAGGGAGGATTTAGTTGTGCGCCCTCCTGACTTTGCTGATATAATGCATAAGCCAGAGGTCAACATGGGACCTCAGATGTCATTGAGGCCATAACTGTGTCCTTGTGTAAACCCAGGTCTCCTGCCAGGACCCATTCTCACCCAAGTCTTTGCTCCTTGTATTGTTAATATAATGTATTTAGTGTTTGCTTTCTTTGCTTATTTTGTTTACTAAATTATTTCCATACTTGCATCTGTCTCCCTTCCTGCTTATATGCATATTTGTGACAGCACCTACCTGCATGTTTTTGGACAGTTTGAGAAAACTAGAGAACTCGGAGGAAACCCACACAAACATGGCGAGAGATGTGCAAAACCCCACACAGTCAGCCACCTGTGCTCAGGATTGAAACCAGGACTCTCGGGCTGTGAGGCACTACCCACTGCATAATCATGCCACCCATAGGTTCTTTTAAATCTAACATGTGCTTCCATAGTGGTTGAGAATGTGTTTCCCTGCAGCCAAAATATGTTCCATTACAGCTAAAAACCTATCAAGTTTATCATGATCATCATGAAGAAATTAGTGGTGTATTTTCAATATATGAGAAAGATCCAGGAAATGGAAAAAATACATAAATTTTCAGAAGGATCAAACATTACTGCTTAAGTAACCTAATTTACTGCACAAGATGAAATGTATCCTTTGTAGGTGTAAGCAGCACATGGTTGGGTTGTGTCTATGTATGTCTATACAATTATTTTGCAATTGACTTACTTGTCTATACAATTCTGAATGACTGGTTTTAGTCATTACTGTAGTGATGGATTCAATTCAAACCAGTCTACTGCATCTTGTACCACTGCACTTGTTGACTACACTTTTTTTTAAAAAAGAAATTAGATTTAAACTGTTTGATGTTTTTAGAGAAATTATGTATTCATAGATTAATTATTAATAAGATGTATAAAGTCTTGTCTGAAATGTAGCTCACCTGATCAATAGCATATATCCTGGAGTTCCACCCAGGGAGATGATAAAGGAAGTGATGACAGACAAAGCCAGGAAATAGGGGAATATACGCTGACAACTCTCCCTGTGTCTACACTGCCCCACGTAGGCAGTCAGGTTTCCCCCTGCCACACAGCTGCACTGCTCAAATGTCTGGACACATACAAACAAGTTAATTGAAGTTAATATGATCACTGTGAAAGTGGTAAAAATTTAGTATGTTTAACAGGTTTTACAGTTCTGTTACATGGCAATATATCTTCACCTAGTCACCAAAGATTCATGCTCATCCACCTACTCTACATCAGCTTTTGTTTTTTCCCCTACAGATAATATTTTTCCTTAAACATTTCAATTTGTTGTTCACTTGAAACTGTAGCAGAGTTGACTGCAAGATGCTATAGAGGATCTTCAAGACAGCTGAGAACAGGTGTGCTTCTACCCTCCATCCAAGACACCTTTAGTTGATACATCCTCTGCAAGGCATCTAGCATTGCGGACGACTCCTCCCACAAGCTCATTGTTCCTGTGCCATCTGGTAGACGATACTCGATACTCCAGATCTTACTCTTGCTCACTATGCTCATATTGTTTATGCTTGACCTACTATACTGTCAATGACTGACCGATGTCTTGTCTAGTTGCAATGTCTTTTCCAGTTGTATGTGGTATTGGCACTTTACATTGCATTTTATATTGCTTATATGCATGTGTGCATCCAATGTTGTTTGCACTTTTATGTTGTCTTTTACATAGTCTGTTTTTATGTCATAGAAAGGTCCTGAAAACAAGAAAGTTCGTCCCACTGTGTACTATGTATAGTACCAGTCAAAGGTTTGGACACACCTAATCATTCATAGGTTTATCTTTATTTTGTCTATTTTCATGTTGTACAACAATACTGAAGATTTCAAAACTATGTGGTAAACAAAAAAGTGTGAATTAGTGGAATTTCTTGCCTTCTTAACGAGTTTGAAATCATCAGTAAATGGGAAATGATAAAAATACAGTATTTTTTATAACAGCCCTATTGAACAACTGTAGTAATCCATATTATGTCAACAACCGCTCAACTAAGTAAAGAGAAACAACAGTCCATCATTATTTTAAACCATGAAGTGTCTTTTAAGTAATAAAAATAAAGAAAAAAACATTGAATTAGAAGGGGTGTCCAAACTTTTGTCTGGTAATGTACTTATGTTGGCACATTTATTATTTATTTAGTTACATTCAGATATTTACATTTTCCTCAAGTCAGGACCAGGTGGCTTCTGATTGAATGCCGGGAAAGAGGGAGAGAGTAAAGTGCTGTTTAAGAAAGTTGTCGATCTTCATCCTGCTTTTTTCTTTTCAATAAGAGTACTCAACCACCAGATCACGAATCCTCATGCTACATTTGGTGGCAGCGGTGTGTTATTTTGGTGGTTTGCACATTTGATGCATTTTATTCCCTGCACTGCGGATATTGTCACTTTTATGCAACGCCAGTTTGGATCCATCATTGCAGTCAAAAATTCATGAGATGGGTGTGGAGGATCTTGAGCAAGCCCTGTGCATTGCCAGCTGCAGTGAGAGAGCACGCACAGCACTGCACCTGACCACTGCAGGGTTCCCACACAGTGAGACTTCAAACCAGGTAGCTTTGATTCGTCCTACACCTTCTGATGACAGACTGATTTTGTCGGGTTGAACAGCTGACTTTTACTGCAACCAGTTTGAAACATGCAGTACAGCAGTTAAATATCAAGACTGTTAACTTGCTCAGCACGAATGTAAACTCCAGGCCTGAAAAGCCCTCCTCCCTTGATGTTCTGGATGTCCTTCTCTCTACTTTGCCAGACAATGCCCCAGAGATTGTTACACACCTGAGCAGTGTTAAGAGCATGATCCAGGCTTCCGCTACAAATGTCCCACTCCCCACCTTGATCCATGGGTCCATGAGTGGAATGAAAAACTTAACCGGCACTATTCTCCATCACGCCCATCTTACCAGAAACTCAGTGTGCAGCCACCATGACAATGATACTAACAGACACATACGCAGTCCTAGTCCAACTCCACAGAGAAATAGAGAGGCGAGTCCACACACTAGAGGCCGCCTTTGCTTCCAGTCTACTGGAAGACATACCAAACCTTAGCTATAACCAACAGGGAAACTTTCAGTAGCTGCTGTTGAGGGGCAAACATCAGAAACTGCATCACAGCCCCAGAATGACACTGCACAGTTCATGCCTGCTGACACTCACTCATATGTTTCTGTTTCTTCTAACATATTGGTTATTGTGGAAGGCATTGAAGTATGCACTTTAATTGACTCTGGTTCTTTTTTCTGTATTGTGAGCAAAACTTTTCAAAATTCTCTTCCAGGTTTGAAGTGACACCCCATGTCAGCCTGCTCTGGGCCAGCTCGTTCAGCCAATGGACAGTATTCGAATATCCTGGGTACATTAACCACTGGAATCAGACTTGAAATACAGGTATGGCAGCAGGAATTTGTAGTTCTCAGAGGTGCGTACCCACCAGTTATATTAGACTGGGAATTTTCTGTCAAAAATTTCAGTTTGAATGCAAGCCTCATTACAGACTGTGTATCAGCAGCTACACCTGCTTCTCCCATGCCTACGGACTACTATGGTGTTCTTGTGCCCAACCCGGCCTGTGAAATTATTGTGGCGAATTCCCTCAATGAAGTTCAAAATGGCTGTTGTTGAGGTCTTAAACCCCTCCAGACATGACATTGAGCTACATTCAGTACAACACATTTGTGAATGTGTTCGTGAATTTCACTCTGCTTTATCTGTTGACATCCTACCAGTTGACCTCACCTGTGTATGATTCTGGTCCACCTGTGCAGAAAAATGAAGCAAAACTTGTTGAAAGCAGATATCATTGAAGAAAGCTATAGTCCCTGGACCTATACAGTACCTGTTGTTTGGAGCGCAATAAAAATGGCACTTGGCATTTCTGTCTAGACTATAGATAACTCAATCTGATGACAGCCAAAGATTCCCACCCTCTTGCCAGAGTCGATGACACATTGGATGCTTTTTCTGGATCTTCTTGGTTCTCAGCAATGGACCTTCAACATGGTGGTGAAACATCATGAAAAAACAGCATTTACGAAAGGCAGTGGACTTTAACACTTTAAAGTTATGCCAATGGGCCACACCAATGCTCCAGTCACATGCCAATGCTTAATGGAAATGGTACTTTGTGGCCTCTCCTGGAAAACCTGCATTTACAGCTGCTCATTCAGCGAACATCTCCAGCACCTGGAAGAAATCCTGACCATATTTACAGTCAACACCTTAATGCGGATGCGATGTCACGTCACCCTGCTGACACGGCCAACGGAGCAGGACGCCTCCTGTTCTGCTCCTACTAATTCACCATTAGTAGATTTAGCTTTGGATGAGACACGTTCAAGCCCTGTGAGTCCTTCTTGTCCTGCTGGTTCTGCTCATTACCACAGTTCCTGCAGTTCAGATTCGAAACCCGTCTCCTGTAACCAGACTACACCATGGCCTTCTGGTCCAGACCAACAGTATGCTTCCCAGTCTGCCTTCTTCACAAGGGAGCTTCAGCTCCCTGAGGAACACCTTAAAAAGGAAGAAAAACAAGATCCCATGCTGTCAGAGGTTAATAGCTGGAAAGCTAGGGGTCAGAAATCTCCATACTGGTGCATGAGAAATTGCACAAGTGCTGAGAAAGTGCTCTGGAAAGAGTTTCACAGACTTATTTTCTTAATTTACTCTCCCATACAGTTTTCAATCCACTCACAAAGTCACTGCTGCATCAAGCTGGTGTTCCCATGCCTTAAAGGACACTGTCTTACAGCTGCTGCATGGAAATCCATTAACTAGCCACCTGTCGGCATCCTGAAATGTGCTCAGGAACTGTGCTACCGGCCATTTATGTCCCATGATATTAAGATGTGGTGTAAGCAATGTACTCTGTGTGATGCCAGATGGAGTCTCACACCTCATCCAAGGGTGTCAATGAAAACAATTGTTGCTAGCAAGCCATTTCAAAAAAGTTGCTTCCGACATACTTGAGCTCCCCATCACAAGTCGTGGCAACTGTTATGCGCTTGTTGTTAAAGATTATTTCTCCAACTATGTCAACCTCTATGCCATTCCGGACCAGCGTTCCACAAAATTTGCATGATGTCTGTTTAAAAACATTTGTGAGCACGGTATTCCAGAGATGCTGCTCACAGATCAAAAATTTGACTCTGACTTGCTGGATCACTTGGGTCACTTGCTGGGCATCCAGAAAACACAAACCAGCCCATATCATCACAAACCCTCATGCTACATTATGTAAAAACTGCTTAACAAAGTAAAGAGAAATGACAGTCCATCATTTCTTTGACACAAAGCATCTCTTAAGTAACAAAATAAAGAAAAATCATTGAATTAGAAGGTGTGTCCAAACTTTTCACTGGTTCTGTGTATGGCTCAGATGACAATAAACAGAACTTAAACTTGAATTTTGTTGGTTTCTATATCACATTAAAAATTGAAAAATGTTAGATACCATTTATATTTACACAAAAACCTGCAAATCTTAATAGGGGTTGTAAACTTCCAATGTATGTTATGTGGGACACTAATTTTTATCATATTAATGTAAACATGATGACCAAAAATTTTAAAGCTGAAATGTTTCATGGCCCTAGCCCAGTCACTGTGCAAGCAACTCATTGCTTTAATAGTTTTTTAAATGGTATTTGTAACTTTATATATCCAACTATGGAACCATTCAAATAATATGTGGCATAACTGGAATACAAATTCTATTTCTTTTGCTGTTGAAAGGAAAAAAAATAGATTTGGCTTGCTGAAAATTATTTACCTACACCATTTTCAAAATTTTGAAAATTACCCAAGATCACTAATTATTTCCTTATAATTAAAATTAGAAATGAATGCATTGACTTGCACTTTAAAATATTTTAAAGTAGTCTACACTTATGGTTCCACATGCATGCACAGCTGAAAAGTAAAGCAGTGAAACAATTCTCTGATTAAATGCCAGAAATGTAACAAACTTTATCCCATTCTTTGAACTAAATACAAACAGACAAGGAAAGGGTGGTTATTTGAGTATTTCAACAAACACAGGTCATTGTTTTTGATTAAGAACACCAGTTCCCACTGTAGGCCCTGCTTACCATGTCCACTCCAGAGCCATGAGACATTCGGCACCCAGCCAGGCACGCAGAAACGTACGTGAGACCATTTTCGCCACACACCGGGTCCCATTCAGTCTCTGAGCACTGACAGTCTGCATTACAGCTCACAAATAGCGAGCTCTCTTCAATGGAGATATTCTCCACCCTGTTCAGCAAGTATACATGCGCACGCACACACACACACACACACACACACACACACACACACACACACACACACACACACAATAATAGTTTATTATCATAAATGCACCGCATCAGACAGCACTTTGTACAACCTTGCATTGTTGTCAACTGGGCTTTGATCAGTGTATTAACACAATTTTCCTTTTATACAATGGAAAGGAACAACTGAAGGAAACTAAATAAATATAACCACAAATTCATCCAGCAATTGAATTCTTTGAGTACCTGATATTGAACTTAGAATAGTGAACAGTAAAATAATGTGTGATGTAAGCATTAATGGAGACAAACTATTAACCACACTTTTTAAAAAAATTACTCCAAGCATTTTCAAGCATTTAAAGTCACAAAGCAATGATGTTACAAAAATTAAAAATAGCTTGTCACATATTGTTAAGTCTGTGAAGCTGCTTTGTGACAATGTCTGTTGTTAAAAGCACTATACAAATAAGACTGAATTAAATTGAATGATGGAGTCCCTGTGTTTGGAAACTTACTGACTACTGCAAAGAATTGACTCTTCCATAAATATTACATAAAGTCTCCTAACACAAACTTCACCACATCAACAATTACACATTTGTCTTTGTTACACATGTTTTTTTTTAACTAACTGAATTAACGTGTTAGAACAAGTAGCACAAAAACAAACATATGATGTATGTTACAGCCAGAACTATATTTCATATCCATGCTCTTTTAAAATATTAATGCATACCTGATTCAAGTATTAAACAGCTCTATGGTATAATGGAAATGTGAAGGCATGAATTTGGAATACTTGATGTTCAAAAGAACATTATGTAATTAGGTATTCAGTTTCTTCTGCTTACCCATTAATATGTCAGAACAAAATAAGAAATATTACACATAAGATACACACTCATAAGTACTAATTAAGCCCCACAAGGGTCATTATGCTGGACGGGTCACATTTGTAAATTTACTGTGATGAAAGTCACTATATATGGGGCTGTAAGCACAGTGAAACCATAGACACATCTTTAATTTGTTTAAGATTAATAGTAGTCATTGTTTTAAAGATTCAGGATATTTCATTACATACCCATCATATGACACAGTGATACCAGCCACTTTGGCATTCTCACATCCCAAGGCAAAGAAGAACAGAGAGAGGAAGTAGCCCAACAGAGACGTTCCCAGGGCAAACTTGGCAGCTGCCATGATGCCAAACTTGAACTTCTTCATAAGCACTCCCCCTGAGAACATTCCTATGGCAACAGCTGGGATGTTGATCATTCCTGGAAGATAGACCAGCATTATAAAGTTAGTTAAAAAAAGTTCCCACTTCATAACTAAAGTATGTCCACATAATTGAGATCAGGGTCAGTAAGATAGTGCAGTGTTGACTGAGGAAAAGAGAGGGTGGTCTATACTGGTTTTCCATATCTCTGACTCACAAATAATTTGTCTTTTGCATCAATATGCCATTTTAATCTTTCATCCAGACTAATCATTGGCAAAAAAGAAAAGTTTTTTTCATATAAAACAAAGGTGTGCTGAGCCATAAGCAGCAAAAGCAGAAACAGGTGTGTTAACAGTTACGCACAAAAATGAAAATATACTTGACCAGTAAATTCTGTTTCCAATCCCCAACATATTAATGGGGATATATCCTGTCCTATGAGTCCAGCAGGTTTTCTGCACTCACTTCAGTCCAGAGGAACTGTAATCTATGCCAGTCAACACTTGTTGTAGACACCATATTTTTTTTATTGCAAAAGGCCATGGTTTTACAAAAGCTCCATATACGGAACTCTAAAATCTCTACACAACACAACCTTAAAAACTATACACAACTCTACTTTACACTAGGTTTATATATTGAGCATAATTTCAAACTCATTGGTTTCCCAGTCCATGCCCTTATCACTAATTCTTGTGTTTTATTAATTGTTCAAACTGGTTTTCTATGTTACCCACAATGCCATTTGACTACCTACTAATATTAGGATATTAGTATTAGTAGAATTAATATTCGTTTCATCTCTACCTAAAGAGGTGCAGCAGCCTCCTGTAGTCTGTCCAGGTTGTCCGCTTGTCCATAATCTGGCTCAAACAAATAGGGTTCCAAAGCTTCCAACATCTGCACTAATAATGTTATTCTTAATCTAAACCATCATGATTGTCATTTTGTAGATGAGATAACGAGATTAGCCAAGCTGCATCATGCTGTATATCTACACAGCATTCTGGGACTCTTGAATCTAATTTTTGTTGTCTCCTCTACTCTACTTTTACTTTTAAACGCATACATGAAATATACAGAAGAACAGTAAGTGAGAAAAGAAGCACTTTCTCTTTTGCATTAGAGCAGCACACTTTTCATGTGAGCATGACTAGTACAGCATTGACAAATGCACCAGGATGACAGTATTTCTCCTTCAGTTAGTTTCTGTCCATCACTATTTTTATATAATTAGAAAAAAGAAAAAGGACAGTCTTATACAAATCTCAGGACACTGTGCAGTTGTCCTAAGAATCATTCACAGGTTAACTACTGGAAGGTTTTTCTTATATAACCCCTAAACTCTGCAATAGTGTTCCAGAGGACATCAGGAATAATCCATCCATCCATTATCTATACCTCTTTATCATTCTGGGACGCGGAGAAGCTGGAGCCAATCCCAGCATCTTCGGGCGAGAGGCGGGGTACACCCTGGGCAGGTCGCCAGTCCACCACAGGGCCAACACAGACAAACAGCCACACATGCTTGCATCCACACCTATGGGCAATTTAGAGTAGCCAGTTGACCTATTCTGCATGTCTTTGGACTGTGAAAGGAAACCGGAGCACCCGGAGGAAACCCACGCATGCACGGGGAGAACATGCACCACACAGAAAGGCACACTGGGTGACCTGGGGATCGAACCCAGAACCTTCTTGCTGTGAGGCAACAGTGCTAACCACTGCACCACTGTGCCACCCTACAGAAATATATAAATTATAGTTATAAACTTTAAACTTTAATTATACAGCTGGCTACTCTAATTTGTCCATAGGTGTGAATGTGAGCGTGTGTGGCTGTTTGTCTCAAAGCTGTTTTGTGACAATGTCCATTGTTAAAAGTGCTATACAAATAAAGTTAAATTAAACTGAATTTGAACCAAGATTTTCTGAGACGTCAAAGCCTTAACCAGTGACCCACCACAAGTAGCTCAACTAGCTTGATGTGATTCACCTCAACCTGAATTAATTCAAATTAACTTGGACCCCTTAGTTTCAATAGATGTGAACTCTTAATGTTACAGCATACAAAGGCATATGGAATGCATTTGCCTAATGCAATTTCTGTTGCGTTAAACTACTGTTGCAATTCCATTATCAGCTACATCCCTAGAGAAGGAGTTCCTCATGTGTGCCTTAAAGTTTTGTTTTAACATGTACCTTAAAGTGTTAATAAACTAACCAGTGTATTAATATACAGATTTTTGAAATAGACTTACCCATCAAAAAGTTGGCTTTGGATACTGACTGCCCATAATGTTGCTCTATGTATTTTGGTTTGTATGTGACCATGCCAATTAAAGAATTAAACTGGATGATCGTTACACAGAGGTACAAAATGTAGACAGGGTTCCCCAGGAGTGACCTCAGTGTTGGCAAAAAAACTGCAAAATACAATGATATCTTTTAGTCTCAAAACTTTTGGAACTGAAACCAACATAAGTATTTTAATGAATAAAAAAATAGATGACTACCTTTGGCCAATTCTACAAAGCTGGTGGATTCATCTGACTGGCATTTGTGGTGCACAACACATGAGTCTTTGATAAAATTAGTCTGCTCAGGAGAGCACTTGGACAGTTGACCCTCTAATACAGGGAGAGACTTGGGCATGAACCACAAAGGCACAGCTGACAACAGTGTGATGACTCCTGCTATGAGATAGCCCAGCCACCATGCGCCCACCCAGCGTGCATCTCCTGGTGTGATTGTAATACCCTCTATAAAAATATAAAAGTTAATAGTACAGTTATGAAAGTACACAGTTATGCATTCCTGCATATAGGCAAATACAGAGATAGCACATTTTGGTGTTTATGGAAAACATATTATTTTGTAGAAAACCTTGCCAAATATTGAAAACAAGAGAATATAATGAATTAATTATCAGGGTTAAGATTTTAGGTTCACTAATCAATTAATTAACCAATTACTCTACTCAATTACTATCTGCAATGTTTAATGTGATTATTACAACTAGGACTTTTAATGGAATATATTTCCAATATACTAGACTGTCCTAGAATCCTATTATATTTTTGGCTTAAGATGTTTAAATTGACTTTTCTCTGACAAATTACAAACAGGCTATTTGAGTACAGTAAATAGTTCTTGAAGGCATTTTAACCTTCTCCTGTGGCAGCACTGGAAAGTGATATCCTGCACTGAAGGGGTGACTGTTGGCTATGGAGTGTAAACGGGAAGATTCTTGAAAACTGAAGCTTTTCCTGAACTGAACCCATGCCCCACAGCTCATATATGACAACAGAGTTATTGGTTGGCTTCTGATGAATCAAGGGAAGAGCAGCTCTCAGAAGGGCAAGGAGAAATCTTTCCTTACAGGCATATACAGTCATGGGGAAAAAGAAAGTACAGAAAACAAAGAAAGTAAGGAGAACATCCTTTCATTTTATGTTTTTGGGGCCTAAATAACAATTGTCTGGTCATCATCAACTTCTATAAACAATTCAAAAACAACAAAAAAAACTATATTCTGGTATGATGTGGAGTTCGTCATTGTCTCAATGACTGCAAGTTTCCTATATTCTACGGCTGCAAAACAAGCCCAAATCGTCTTCCCTTAATCATTATGCTTGACAGTCGGTATGGGGTGTTTGTGGTAATATGCTGTGTTTGGTTTTTGCCTGGTTTTTGTCTCCACCTTTGGTCTTTTCAGTCCAAAGGATATTGTTCCAGAACTTTTGTGGTTTGTTCAAATGCAATTTTGCAAGCCTAAGTTATGCTGCCATATCCTTTTGGAAAAAGCGACTTTTACCTAGCCACCCTTCCATAAAATCCATATCTGTTAAGTCTTTTTCTGATTGTGTGCAGTCATGAACAAAAACATTGAATGTGCTTACAGAGGTTGTCATTATACTTTTGTACAAGGAAATTCTGGTGACATCTCCCATGTGCAGCAGCAATAAAAACAATGTAAAATAATGTAGAAGTAAAAGGTAGCAGTACTTAAGGTAGCAATAAAACAAAAGTACAATACAACAGGTAACTGGAAATAAAGTGCAGGTAATGGAGAATATAGCATGTTTTCATTTGCTGTATACAAATTGGCACTCTGCATAAATTACAATGTCTTTTATATAAATATTGTATAAATAATATAATATATAAGTATAAATACTGCTGTTGATATGCACAGTTCTGCTACAATGGCATAGGACTTGAATCACCACGAACAGTCTTTCACTCTAAACTTGACCCTAGTGTGTTAGTTACTTATTAAATTTACTTATTAAACTTATTAAAGTGTATTAGTTGTAATTGCACTATACAGTGTGACCCAAATGAGGATGGGATCCCTTTTGAGTCTGGTTCC
>JAQQZR010000004.1:16888079-16902962 GCA_030068235.1 Notoglanidium macrostoma
GGTCCTTACTAGAACAAGAAAATATGATCACATCACCCCTATCTTATCTACACTGCACTGGCTCCCAATCAAATTTCACACAGATTATAAAATACTATTGCTGACCTATAAAGCACTGAATGGTCTCGCACCTCAGTACCTGAGCGAACATCTGTTCCTTTATGACCAACCATGCCTACTCAGATCAAAAGGTGCAGGCTATTTGTTAGTACCTTGATTTGTGAAGCCTACAGCAGGGGGAAGAGCTTTATCTTACAAAGCTCCTCAATTATGGAACAGCCTTCCAATTAGTGTTCAGGACTCAGACACAGTCTCAATGTTTAAATTTAGGCTGAAAATGTATATTTTTAGCCAAGCCTTTTGTTAATAACCTTCTACTAGTAAAAGGCACAGATCTGGTGGGTTCTCAGGCATAGAATGTTTTGGTAAACTGGGATGTTTGGATGCTGTCGGCACCCACTCTCACATGTTCACTCAGGTTTGTTGACTGTGAAGTGGCTGGCCGCTTTATGTCCCAGGGCGCCCTCATGTCTGTGTTACCTTCTGGCTCTCCCTTTTAGTTATGCTGTCATAGCTAGCCTTGCTGGAGTTCCTGCTTGCACTCAGAACACGATATACTCTGTTCCTTACCATTGGAAACCATTTGCTCCTGTTAAAATTGGTACCATACAGTATAAACTGCTTCAACATACACGTAGAACTGTGACGATGCCATTGGACTGCTGTTGACATGCACAGTTCTGCTACAATGCCATAGAACATAGAATCTCCACGAACAGTCTTTCACTCTAAAATTTACCCTAGTTTTAAAGTGTGTTAGTTGTAATTGCACTATACAGTGTGACCCAATTGAGGATGGGATCCCTTTTGAGTCTAGTTCCTCTCAAGGTTTCTTCCTTTTGCCATATGAGGGAGTTTTTACTTGCCACCGTTGCCACAGGCTTGCTCATCAGCGATATATATACACAGATAAATGTATAGATTCATAAGTTTATCTTCAGAATTTATATACTTTTGTGAAGCTGCTTTGTGACAATGTCTGTTGTTAAAAGCGCTATACAAATAAAATTGAATTGAATTGTGTGTGTGTGTGTGTCAGTCCAGTCCCTGAGTGTTCAGGAGTCTGATGGCTTGGGGGAAGAAGCTATTACACTGTCTGTCAATGAGGGCCTACATGCTTCGGTATCTCTTGCCAGATGGCAGGAGGGTAAAGCGTGTGTGTGAGGGGTGTGTGGGGTCATCCACAATACTGGTGGCTTTGCTGATGCAGCATATATGGTGAATGTCAGTGATGGAGGAAAGAGAGACTCCGATGATCTTCTCAGCTGTTCTCACTATCAGCTGTAGGGTCTTGTGGTCTGATATGGTGCAGTTTCCATACCATACAGTGATGCAGCTGCTCAGAATGCTCTCAATAGTCCCTCTGTAGAAGGTGGTGAGGATGGGTGGTGGGAGATGGGATTTCCTCAACCTTTGCAGGAAGTAGAGACGCTGCTGAGCTTTCTTGGCTATGGAGCTGGTGTTGTGGGACCAGGAGAGTTTCTCTGCCAGGTGAATACCAAGGAATTTGGTGTGCTTGATGATCTCCACAGAAGATCCTTCGATGTTCAGTGGAGAGTGGTCACTCTCTTCTCTTCTGAAGTCAACAATCATCTCTTTGGTTTTGTCCACGTTCAGAGACAGGTTGTTGACTTTGCACCAGACAATTAGCTGCTGCACCTGCTCTCTGTATGCTGACTTGTCATTCTTGCTGATGAGAACCACCACGGTCACATCATTGGCGAACTTGATGTGGTTCAAGCTATGCATTGCTGCACAGTCATGAGTCAGCAGAGTGAACAGTAGTGGACTGAGCACACAGCCCTGTGGAGTCCCAGTGCTCAGTGTGGTGGTGCTGTTCCCAATCCAGACTGACTGAGGTCTCTCAGTTAGGAAGTCCAGGATCCAGTTGCAGAGAGAGGTGTTCAGGCCCAGCAGGCTCAGCTTTCCTGTCAGGTGCTGAGGAATGATTGTGTTGAATGTTGAACTGAAGTCTATGAACAGCATTCATACATGTGTCCTTGTTGTCTAGGTGGGTGAGGGCCAGATGTAGGGTGGTGGCAATGGCATCATCTGTGGACCGGTTCAGGCGATAGGCAAACTGCAGGGGGTCCAGTGAGGAAGGCATGGGGTCCAGTGAGGAAGGCATCATGGTCTTGATGTGCCTCATGACGATCCTCTCCAAGCACTTCATCGTGATGGGTGTGAGTGCAACAGGATGATAGTCATTGAGGCAGGACACAGAGGACTTCTTTGGCATGGGAATGATGGTGCTGGCTTTGAAGCACTTTGGAACAACAGCAGTCCTCAGGGAGATGTTGATGTCAGTTAGAACATCTGCCATTTCATCTGCACATTCTCTGAGCACTCTCCCAGGGATGTTATCTGGTACAGTAGCCTTCCGTGGGTTAACTCTGCAAAGAGTTTTCTCCACATCAGCTGTGGTCAGACACAGCACCTGGTCATTATGAGAAGGGGTGTTCTTCCTTGCTGTGCATCAAACTGTGCAGAGAAGTTGTTAAGAGCATCAGGTAGGGAGGCATCACTGTCACAGGCAGGCATTGTTGTCCTGTAGTCAGTGATGGCCTGGATGCCCTGCAACATGCGTTGCGTGTCACCGCTGTCCTGAAAGTGGCTGTGGATTTTCTGGCTGTGTGCACGCTTTGCTGCTCTGATGGCCCAAGAGAGTTTGGCCCTCTCTGTACTTAGGGCCGCCTTGTCACCTGCTCTGAAGGCGGAGTCACAGGTCCTCAGCAGCTCATGCACCTCTGCGGTCATCCACAGCTTCTGGTTGGAGCGTGTAATGATGGTCTTGGAGACAGCGACGTCATCTACGCACTTGCTGATGTAACTGGTCACTGATGACATGTACTCCTCCAAGTTGGTGTTGTCACCATTGGTTGCAGCCTCCCTGAATATATTCCAGTCAGTGAGCTTATATCAAAACAGTCCTGAAGAGCAGAGATGACTCCTGCTGGCCAGGTTCTCACCTACTTCAGAACCGGTTTGGTGCGTCTGATGAGTGGTCAGTATGCTGGCATTAGTATAACAGAGATGTGGTCTGAGTAGCCAAGGTGGGGGCGGGGCACCGTGCGGTACCTGCCAGGAATGTTTGTGTAAACAAGATCCAGCATGTTTGTCCCTCTAATTACAAAGTCCACATACTGATGGAATTTCAGGAGTACTGACTTGAGATTTGCATGGTTGAATTCTCCGGCAACAATAAACAGTCCAACGGTGTGTGCATTCTGCAACTCACCAATAGCCATGTACAGCTCACAGAGTGCCTCTTTAGTGTTAGTGCTGAGGGGAATGTACACTCCGACAATGAGCATGGTGGTGAATTCCTGTGGTGAATTAAATAGTCTGCATCTATCAGTTGCAGTCATGTGCATGCTTTATCCACCATCTCACCCTATGGAAGAGGAATTATGGAGTTCATAAGTCTCATGGCCATGAAACTTTGCAGGAGTGGAGGCACTGGCTTGAGGGGACTCAGCACCAACTCCTAATTTGGACAAACCACAAAAACCTGGTCTACATTTAGCAGGCCAAACACCTGAACCCTTGGCAAGTCTGGTGGTCATTGTTCTTTGCCTGATTTGACTTCATCTTGTCATACAGGGATATATAAATTTACAGATTCATAATTTTATAACCAGAATTTATATACTCCTGTGAAGCTGATTTGAGACAATGTCCATACTTAAAAGCATGATTAAAAAAATTTAACTGAATTGAACTGATGCAGGCTGGGGACAAAGAATCTCAAGCCAGATGCTCTCTCAACGCAGTGGGACCTGAACACACTGGAATCTCTTGAATTTCCTCTGCTCATAATACCCTCACCTGAAATAGTGGCCCTGCAACATTGGGGCCTGGGGCAATGTGTTCTCTAGTCTTCTACCAGCTCCCGCCCCGCCCACTACTCCCTGATTGGGCCTCATCTTTCAAAGTGAGACGCATCTTGGACTCGCACCATGTCTGGTGGACTGGAAAGGTATAATAGGACTGTAATATAAGGACCATCATTCTGATCACTCAGTGCCAAATATACATCAAGTGTTTTTCATTCCAGTTGTTATCAAGCCTTGTATTTGTCCTAGTCTTTCTGGTTTTTAATCCTGTTTCTGGTTTTCTCGTTTTGTTCTGTTGCCTAGCCCAGTTTATGCTGTTTATAAATCACCTGACCACAGCCTGCTCTCTGACTTTGTTTTGGCATAAAGTTTGGATTTGTCTGATAGTTTTCAGAATAAAACCCTGTATCTGTATCTGTATCTGATGCCCTAAAGTGCCCTAAAATTATTTTTGCTAGACATCTTTTTTTTAGTTACAGATTTTAAAAAAGCTGTTGATATATGAAATATTATATAACAATGACAATCAATATAAGAATGATTCAGTTTTGCTGTAAACACCATTTCTCAGCTGATCCACATCTGCATTGATTGGCATATGAAAAGCATTAACTGTTTTTGTGATCGAGCAAACTTTGTTGGAATAAATAATGCCTATGTAACACAATAAACCAATAGCAAGAAAGCACATATCATACCAATGTAGAAGGCAGCATTGTCCTCAAGAGCATGATCATCTATATATGAAATTCCCAAAGGCTGTACTGGAGTTTCACCAATTCCACGCAAGATGTTCCCCAGTAATACATAGATCCACATGGATAACCTGGACTCATTCTCACAACCTGATGTTAAAAAAAACATACAATTACAAAAAGTAATACCTCCCATTAAACTGATTAAATAGCTATTTGGATGTATATACACACACATTTAACTCTGATGTTCATAAACTGAGTAAAATGTACCTCTGTTTAAAACCTTAGCGGGGTGGTTACCCACAGAGAGCATTCTAGGTGGGCTGGCTGGACATGGCGTGATGTTATCTGTTGAGTTCACTGAAGATCTAACTGATGTTTCAAACTTGTATCTGAATACAGTTCAGTTGTTTTGGTAAGTAGGCAAAATTATTAGAGACAGCACATTTCACATTGATCATAAGGGCTGGTGCTTGATACATTTCACATATGTCTGTTGCACATTCAATCAGTTGCACTTAAAAATACGGCCTCCTCTGAGATTTTCAATTTGTAAATTTCACACTAAAAATTTATTTTGTGGCATAGCATGAATTTCAGCATCCAAAACAGTGAATCTGGTCCATTTCAAGTAAGAAAATTGTTTCATTTTATGAATAAAGGTAGATGATTTCAAATTTTCCTTTGTGAAGATTCTTTATGAAATCCATTTAAAATCCACAGCTATTTTAGAGCATTTCTTCTGGACAATTTGATGGCTAGTTATAGTAAATGAATTGTAATTTACTAAGATAAAATGCTTTTGTGCAGCTATTTTACTAAGTTTTCAGAGCAGATGTTATGCATAATTCTATATGATAGGTGTGGAAGTGCCCTAAAATAATTTTTCCTAGACATCTATTCTTTAGTTACACACAAAGTTCTATTAAAATAAATAATTACAGTGCTTTGCAAAAGTATTTAAAAACTCCTTAAATGTTATCAGATTTGCTGTTGATTACTAATGCCAGATATTTTCCCAGCCAGTACTCTATTTTTTCTGCAAACCTACACGCTCTTAAACTAAAGTCAAAATTCATTATTTGTCAGCAGATGTTTAAAAAAAAATGAAAATTCTGTCTATTAAAAATATTCAACCCCTTAAAACTTGTACTTGGTAGAACCAACTTTAGTTACAGTAACAGCTGTAAGTTGGGTTGGGGTTTCTACTAGCTCTGCACACTGTTTGGGAGGGATTTTCACCCTTCCTGGTAGATTTGCTACAGGTACTTCAGGGTGGTTGGATGCTGTTTGACTGCAATTTTCAAATTGTGTCCCCAGAGCATGACACCACCACCACTCTACTCTCAGCCACTGCACTCTGTAACTCCTTCAGAGTGACTGCTGACCTCACTGAGGCTTCCCTCACCAGTCTCTGACTTGTTTGTGAATTGCGTTTGGAGGGACAGCTATAAGTAGTGTTTGATTTGTGTGACACACCTTCTCCTTTCTCTCGGTTGATCCAACAGTACTGAGATGATCAACCACTTAGATATAATTTTGTACCATATTCTTTTCACCATTATAAAATTCCATTACATTATCTTTAACGTCCTTAGAATGCCCCTAAATCTTCACTCTTTCCTTCAGACTGTCTCTTCAATGATAGTGGTTTTTGTTCAGAAAATGGGAGCTGTTTTTTTTATTCTTGCTGACCAATAAATCTTCTGACTTCACTGAAATTTCACTGTTAGAGAAAATGGGTTTGAAATAAAAATACTGAAATCATTTGCCATTCAGAAAAAATGGCTAAATTAAGATAAATTTTGAGACAGTAGTTGAATACTGTTGCATGCTACTGTATGTATGTTCATTAACTAAATATTTTGCATTTAAATATGTAAGAATTAATAAACAGATGACATATCTGACAGTTTCACCCCTCGGTCAGAACACATCACCACAGACATTAGGCGCTTTCGCACTGGAGGAACTTTTCATAGTTCTTGATCTGTCGGAGGAAGTAGCCCCCTTTTTATGTGTTCGTACAACAGGAACTAGGAACAATTATAGTTTTTAGTCCTTATAGTTTTTAACTAGAAACCTGAAGTGGAGTGGTTGGCAATGTAAAGTGAAACTTAAAAAACAGGCTATAAGGGTTTGATTTACACAGAAATGCATGTCTGCATTCGCACTGAAAAAATAATCACTAGTGGTTTCATATTTATTATAATCACTATTTTCTAATTGCCAAATAGGCCAAGTCTATGTAGAAAATCTTTATAGTTCGACTGGAAAAATTCTGAGTTGGGTTCAGCCTTAAATCCATGTAAAATCTGTGTAAACAACAGCTCTTAATGCTTGCATTGAAAAAAACCCCCACTGATAAATGGAGTGACAGTGAAGTCCAGACTTGACTGAGCCTTTATGCGATGGAGGAAATACAGTGATTTGATGCAGCTTATGTCTCTTCAGTGTTCCTAGAGGCACAGGCCCCCACTCTTCACTGGTGGGCTCTGTGCAGTTTTCCCAACATGTGGGTTCCTGTTTAGGGTCTGTCCTTATCAGATTTAGTTGGCCTCAGAATCGAGGCCTATGTTTGCAATGTTGTCCTTGAATTATCATAGGTATGGCCTAATGAAGCACAAGGGGCATCCAATCTGAGGGTTGTGCTAAATAGATGGTCAATGATAAGACATTGGGTGCACCAAAGTGAGCCATTAGCGAGATAGCAAACAACAGCCAAGCAAAGTTAGCAGTACCATGTCTAGCTAGCTATTCACAGCCAGGGCTTCAACAGAAAAAGGAATAGATAAACTTAGCACAGTTGAAGAAGAGGCAAAAGAGACAAACACCACAACTTTGAAGGACAGAAAAATTGTATTTCCAATTGAAGACAAAAGCTGCACAGGATAGCTTCAAACTCTACAAACGGTCCCCACATTGACACCAGACAGTAGAGAAAAGTAGCCGAAGTGACATTACATTGGATACTCGAGGTGAATACTAGTCAATGTCATTGTGTAATTTTGTGGTAAAGGTCTCATGCATGTGCACAAGAGAATATCCATGTGTTAACCACAAACCCTGGCAGTTATGAAGAATGAAACAGAACATGATGTGACCTTTCAGACCTCTTTAGTCATATAATAAAACAACAACAACAACAACAACAATAATAATAATAATAATAATAATAATAATAATAATAATAATAATAAAAGTAATATAAAAAGGAACTGGGCAAAAACAAACTGTGGGACTCACAAACTAAATGTAACCCTCCAACTTACCGTCCAATAATAAAATGAGGGAGTGCAATTAGGAATGTCCCGAGTGACATCAGAAGACACCCAGTGGCAATGATTTTTGGTCGATGAAGCTTGGCACCAAAGTAACTGACAAAGGCAATAACCAACAAGTTACCTATCAGTGAAAGCAAGAAGCAGGGGAAAGGAAAAGGAAAAGGAAAAATGTTTGTTTATCCAGTGCATGTTCATCAGGACATTTATTGAAGATACACTGTTCACTAAAAAACATATAAAGTTAGATCCTTGTGTTTCTAACATACATTTATACATTTAAGAGCCATATTAAATACAGTAAATCCAGAAATTCCATCAATATTTACATTTGCATTATGCACGCTTGATTACTATATTGTAAAACAAGCCATAAACTTCCCCCCCCTTTTGTGTGCGCTATTAGAGCTATGTTACTTCCGCCAACAGTCACGTCACGTGTTCAGGCTATTGTAAGTCATTGCGCCCTCTGCTGTCTATACACCGCAATTACATCTAGGTACAACCAAAATATGAATCACAGATCAGTTTTATTTCCATCGAATCTAATCGTCATAAATTTCCATTGTGATTTATTTATGCACGATATATCGTTATATGCCTTCTCAGCAGGGAGAAAAAACACTTCATCTCAAATACACCTGTTACACTAGAAGGAGGCATAAAGTAGAAAGGAACACGCACAAAAGAAGGTATCCTATTGATTCTCACTGACACTGGTGGTTAGGAAGGATGAAATAGAACTTAATCATCTGGTACTAAAACCTTGAGCTGTGAAAAGCAGACATTTCTTATTGACATGATAGCTACATGCTATTCAAGCTAGTTTCCTCAATATTGGTTGCCTTGTTCTAATGGCAAAAGTCCTATGAAACCAAAAATTGTTGGGACAGTGTGTCTCTTTACTGCAGCAGTGTGCAAGGTTTCAACTTCTGATTCAGATCTCCAAATGTGCCTGAGATTAGATTACTTGTTACATAGAAACCTCTGCATCACATTGTTAAGACTAACATACATTAAATCATAAATACCACTGCATAATTTCCTCAAAGCTAATCAGACAGAATACCGATGGGTCCATGAGAGGCTGTTAGTGCCATAAAAAATTCTCTGCAACTTCAGTGAAATTTGCAAGCATAATTAGGTGGGGTCTGCTGATACATGATGATATGGCTCTTACCTATTTCAAAGCTGCCATCAATGATGCCTATTAAGTAGCTGGGGATGTCAAAGCGCCGCTCCAGCTGAGTTATTGTGCTTTTCATATAGCTCCCAGATAAAGCCTTTGAAAAGTATGCAAAGGACAAAGCTACAAGAAACATCTGGAATGAAGGAGATATAGGTTTATAATTTTAATCACTTTCTCATATACTACAGTTCTACTTTTAATGCAGAATATGTGTTATACACATTCTTGATCATTAATCTATATATGTTGCAAACCATCTAATTTAAATAGTCATTTAATATTTACACCGACTACTGGCTTGTGAGCAGCAGCGGCTCTTGAGTCACTGTCTAAAGCCATAGACTAATTTTCCTCATCTGAAATGGGAATCAAGTACAGTAGATTAACATTAAATATAAAATAAGATTTGCATTAAAATTTACATTAAAATATTATGTCCTCTCTACAATGTCCTCTTTATGACAACCAAATGTCTCATTGTCTCCAAATTTTCTTCAAATGACTTCGTATGGTCTTTTTTAAATACTTTTGGTTGCCTGTCCAAGTATTCTGACAGCCACCCCAAATGTTTCAATGTAGTCATGTTTTAAGCTCTAGAAAGGGAGCAGTAACATGATTTACATCAATATTATTTTCTTGTAGGAAATAATATACTACATTTTCAGAAAGCTAGTGACACATGAAACACCCCTCAAACTGCTGAAACCTGACTTCACTCGAATAGTTGATGTGCTCTCCTGAAAGAAACCATTTCAACTGAACTTGAAATGAATGCATCATTTGAAACACTTACTGGCAAATTTTTTTTTTTCCAAAAAACTGGAAACTGAATGTGTAAGCTTGATGGAACTGTGATCAGCTATGGCACTGAAATTAGATCACAGTATCTTATGAAGGACTCCTTCTGGTACTGTAATCTTTTGCAACTACAATGCTTTTTACTAAGCCTTAAAGTCTCTTAGGGAACAGAAATTCCATGAGCAAATTAATATGAACAAAAAGCAGGTATTAAATTTGTGGAGATGGCACTATTAACAAACAGTACATTGACCTTTAAAACACACACACACACACACACACACACACACACACACACACACACACACACACACACACACACACACACACACACATGGTTGCATTTTTCAGGTTGATGGTCCTTTGGAGTGCAAACTGACTCAAGATTATTGCTAATAGGTTTGCTTTCTGTGGGACTGACCTGAGAGGGAGAAAATATTTTCTGTGTGAATGAGTGCCCTTGCCATCCCAGGTAATCCAGGGTGAGGACTGCTAGATATTTATCACAGATTTCAACTTGCCAAGTTGGCTTTACAAGCATGTAGTACCATTTATTACTATTTGTATTAGTGTCAAGTGAGAATGCAACTTGGGTATATCTCGCGAATAATTATAAAACTGACAGAGGCAATACAAAAAACCTTGTACTTTCATGAGCAACAAAAATAAGTAACATCCGCAGTATTTAAACGAGGCCAATCTTGATCTCTATTTTTCCATCATTACTAATAGTTTTATTTGTGAGAAGTGACCAGTAGGCATTTTGGTGGGGAAGATACTAGCATTAGAGTCACATCCAGATATTGTCGAGGACTTGTAATATTGAGAGGAGTATATAGATTTGGTAGACTCCAGTTTTAGAGTCATCATAGCAGGTTAAATGAATGGCAACTCAGTGGGATAGTCACAAAGTCGAGGCTAATGCTAAGACTCATAGATGGGCTCATGACAGTCCTCTGATGCTGAAAAGCCTGCTGAAGCAGCACTGTTTACAGGAGACTCAAGTTATATGTTAAAATATGTGGAACTTTAGCTAATTATTTTAAAGTCTTTAGGGCCTTTCTACCCATACAACTACTTCTACTGCTACTACTACTACTACAATTATTATAACTACTATTATTACTACCCCCCCCACCCCCCCATGCCTGAAAACTGAAAATTCAGTTTTTAAAAATTTTTGGGCTGTGATGTGCAAAATTTCATGGCATCCTGAATAAATGTAGTAGAAAATACACTGATAAATTTTATTTCACTTTAATGAACTGCAATGAGTGGTCCAGAATTCTTTTGATAACTGTATTCCAGTGACATTATAAATTCCACCAAGTACCTAGATGTTTTGCCTCTTCCAGGTTATACCTTGGCCATAGATGTATCTTTTAACACAATCATCAATGAAAACAAACATTCACAACTCAAGAATGGATGCAGGAACACTAAATCAGTCTCTGGATTTAATATTAGTCTTTGCATTTAAACTTATTTGAAATGATTTGGACAGCTCACATGAAAAAACATAAGAATATAAAGAAGCATTAAATATTCTGCATGAATGAGATCAAGATAGATACTAATATCTCCAATCTTATTAGTCATTACAGGAAAAGGCTGCTATTCTCTTCACAGGAAGAATCATCAAATTGTTAATTGTGTGTAAGCATAGCCTTGTGAATGCATTCACAAAAAGTACAGTAGGACCAAAAAACAGACTGACTGAGTATGACTGATTTCCTGTTTAAGTCGTTGGTACCCATATGGTCAGGAGCATAGTCTGAAACCCTTCTTTGTTCACCAGATTAAGCACTTCACAGAAGGATTTCTCCACAAACTGAAGCTAAATGTTGTTTTGATTTAGTGACGTCAATGGCCAATCATGTTCCAACTGGGAGAAAAAAAATATACCTCCACAGCCCAATGCACTGAGTAGTTTGTTGTGGAATGTATTGTTCTAGAGAAAAGCTCCTCACAGAAACTATGCCTTACTTTTAGGCCGGAACAACATGAATGTTGTCTTCTGAATGTAATCCCATTTTCTGATGACCAAGTGGCTTTTCTTGGTGGGTCCATCCTCCTCAGAAAAGTTCCATTTTCCCTAATGAAGTTTCTTGTCATTGATACAGACACCCCTAAAGGAAAATAATAGAATCATGTGTCTTTATTCTAGTAACTATTTACAAGAATGATGATGAAAATCATTTAGAATTTGGGAAAGAGAATTAAAAATTAAATACAATTACAAAAGAGAAAACAGTATATTTACTAAATGGAATAGTGTATTTTATTTTTTAAAAAGAAAAAAGAAGCTGGAGAAATATTGTATAGAATTTACTTTGGATAAATATGCTTATTATCTAAGTAGACATTTTGATGATTGCAGATATCTTAACAATATTTGTGAATGAATCTGTATGTAAAAAGGTATACCTAAAATATCTGTGCCTGTCTTTCAGTTCATAAACATGCATAGAGGAAGCTCACATAGGCATTTCTAAAATAAATGATCTCTTGCATGAAGAGAGTATGTTCCACCGTTTTATCTAAATGCAAGCAGACATGGATGAACAAATATAAAGGAACAAAAAAACTATTTCTTTATTATCAAGGAAACAAAGACTTATTTCTTAATATTTACAGATTACTGGTTTGGCATACCACTTTAACCAAACAATACACCACTTGTTGGCTAAAAGAGCTCTGGGAATGTGCCCAGGGTACGCAAATACTGGAGGGGAAAACCTGCTGTGTGTACTAACCAAAAGACAGACATGAAGCTTTTTTTTTTTTTTTTTAACATTATAGTCTCTTTGATCATTTTAAATGTTAAATAGATCACTTTCCCCAAGAATTCATAAAGAAAAAAGTTAACTTTTTAAAATGTACTTACTATATCATTCATATTAGAATGCAGAGACATAAATTAAACTATTTATAATGGAATCAGGTAAGGAATATTAGAATTAAAAAGCTTTCACTTCTACGGTGTGGCCTGATCAATAATGCAGATTACGTCCTTAATGTGATCATGTGATCAGTTTTCTACAGTGTAGAACCCTGCGGAGGGTTTTTGGGGTAAATCTAAAGGGCTATAAAGGAAGGCAGAAATTATGACAACCACTCAGGTCTTCACATGCTCACGTCATCTAATTAGCCACTGCATATTAAAGCATTTCTTCTTTTCTATGCCATACCCTGTGCTTGGACTCAAACAAAGACACATTCATGAATAACGAACGAACAAACAATATTTCTAAGCATCTACCAAAAATATTATGTAAAGCTTGATGCATGTTATGTATTAAGGCGGCTTAAAGCTCATCGATCTGAATTTAACCACCTAAGAAGAAGAAAAATCCTGTTTCTTGGCCCTTAAAGTGCTGAGAGATGAGCAGTGATAAATATCATTAGAGTAGCGGCTGTATGTAATCAGAGTGATCAAGCACGCGCGTATATAAACGTGGCACTTGTTTGAACGCATTAAACGCGCTGCGCCTGTGTCTGTGTCCAGCATAATAACTAATCATACCTGCCACATAATCAGCGCAAAAACACCATCTTATAAACAAACGCTTAACGGGTAGATTCTGCTTCTCCATCCGACTGCGCACTCTTCTAATTTATTCAAACGACTTCATCACTTCAACAAAAGCATTATTATTGACTAGTTACGGCAAACTGTAGGTATATTTGGTTATAATAAACGAGCAATAATACTCACGAAATCTTAGTTACACAAACACGCGATTCAGAAACGTTACCTCTCCGGTGTGTCATATAATATACGGATTTGAAATTGGACTTTTCCCGGTGGTTCAGAATGAGCTGATCTACTCTGAACAAAATAAACCTACCTCAAGCACAGCAGATGTCACGGGTTTTAAGGAAATTTCCCACAGGGATGGATGAAAGGCTGGTATTTCGAGTCCGAGTCACATCCCGTGTTTTCTCTGAAAAAAGCAGCGGTGTTTTGAATAGAATAATCTTTTGCGTCAGCCCCCTAACCTCCCTGAGAAACAGTTTCCACAGTTCTCGCAAGATTCTCGACGAATTGGCTCCAGCACGTGATACCTCTTAGCCTGCAGACAGTGGTGCTGGACCTACTTAAGGTCCTCTGTAAATGTTTTCCAGGTCAGCAAAAGAAACATAATTTTAAGTATGTCATTTCAGATGAAGTTAACACCGAACAGCTGGTAGCAAAATATGTTAGTGATCTGATTGTAATTTAAACCTTTATCAGGGGAGACTGGAGTCTGTTGTAACAGGGGACAGTTGTAAAATTTTAAATTTCAGCAAGAATAGTTTCCCACATCTCCGAATTTCTGCAACTTACATCAAGCTTCAGTGATATCATTCACTTTGCACATGCACAATGATCTTTGGATTGTGTTGACAGTCATTGCATAAAAACAAAGGTCAGTTTTTCTGAACTACTGTGTCTGTTGTTTAAAATGGTTAGTATTTCAGTGCATGTTTGAGCACATCACATTTCTATTCTTAAAACAGTGTGGGCATTATAGACAATTGGAGTAGTTTTGAGGACAATGCTGCCCTCTTAGGGTGGGACGGTATTCATCCCATTCAGGAAGTTGCTGCTTTTGGAGCATAGCTCATAGTCTCAGTACAGGCTTAGTTAAAGAGGGAGCTTCTGGAGAAAGATTGTTGATATCACTGCACAACAAAGTTTTTGCTTCTTGAACACTGTTGGGTCTGTGCTAGCTCAATGGTTAAGATGTTGGGCAAGTGATTGGAAGGTCATGAGTTCAAATCCCAGCACCGCCAAACTGCCACTGCTGGGCCCTTGAGCAAAGCCCACTGCTCTCTTGTATAAAAAAAATAAAATAAGGACAAAGATGTATGTAAGTCGCTCTGGATAAGGGTGTCTGCCAAATAATGTAAATGTGTTTCTTATAGATTTTTGCTGATCACGAATATCACGAATATGATGTGTGCGGCGCGACCGTATGCACGCAGCGGCCCCTCCGGATCCGAAATCGTGCTTTTTTGTTTTTAAAATCGTGTTT
>JAQQZR010000004.1:16908105-16931376 GCA_030068235.1 Notoglanidium macrostoma
TGGTGGCTTTGCGGATGCAGCGAGTGTGGTGAATGTCAGTGATGGAGGGAAGAGAGACTCCGATGATCTTCTCAGCTATTCTCACTATCCGCTGTAGGGTCTTGCGGTCCGATACGGTGCAGTTTCCATACCAGACAAGTCAAGTCAAGTCAAGTGTCTTTTATTGTCATTTCAACGTATACATGTGGTACAGTGTACAGTTAAAACGAGGCAACGTTTCTCAAGGATCAAGGTGCTACATGTAAGGCAACAGTGTGCAATGTTAATGCAGGTCCCATCCATTGTACATTGAATTCCCAACCATTGAACATTTTCACTACAGGAGATGTCTGCATAGAGCACACATCATCATCAGGGATTCATCCCATTTCAGTCACAAACTGTTTAACCTACTTCCATCCAGATGGAGATACAGAAACATTCATACCATAACCAGCAGCCTTAGGACCAGCTTCCTCCTTATAACCATTACCCTGCTGAACTCAACTTTAAACCGTTAGGCCATAGATGTTTTACTGCATGTTATTATCCTGCTAATTCTATTATATACTGTACAGAGTATTCTGTATTATTTCTATATAATTGAAAGCTTCATAGTATATACAATATCTTATAGGTTATCTTTATATATTTATATATTATCTGAATATTGTCCATGGATAATCTGGGTACTTTTGTGTATCCAATGTACATACAGTATACCAATTATCTCCTTAACTCCTTGTCTCCTATGCACATTGCCCTTAACAATATCTGAAACCATGCCCATACCCCAAAAACTCAAACAGCTCCACAAATTTCTCTGGATCATCCTATGGCGTCATCTAACCCTGTCCTAACCCTAACCCTAACCCGAAGTATTTGATACAGAGTTGCTACGGACTTAATGATTTCCATGAAGTGGGAGGAATCCATAGCCCAATTTCTCAGGTATTGGCACCAATAAAGTGCCCTGCTGGGGTTGAGAGCATAGATGACCTGGGAGGCAGGCTTAAGACTGTGCTGTGTTTATTTTTTGCTATTATTTGCTTTTTATGCTTGCATAAATAAAATTTACATAATATACTGCCTAATAAGCTGACATTAACATTAATTGACCATATATACTAATGGTGTATAATAAGTATAATAAGCAGTGGTGCTGTTAAAAATGTAGTAAATTGAGATCCCATAGAAATGCAAAATGGGTAACTTTCATTGCATTAATATCTGAGACTGTAAACTTATTTTTCCCAACTTGGTTCAGGTATAATAATGCTACCAGAAATGACTAGCAAACATCAGCTAAGCAAAGTATGGAAAGTTATATTTACTTAAGTGCCTCTAACCACTTTAATTAGACTAGATAAATGAATCCCAAGAATGCTTGTGCCTCACTTTCCTCTGTGGCCTTGCCATGGCTACATCTAATTCAATCATAAGGTCATTCCTTTAGCTCAATGCTAGCATTCACTGGCTAGTTAACAACAGTTATCAAGGACGATAACTATCAACATCAACTGTAACAGGTTGAGAGTTAGCTGTGCCTGGAGAGGACACAGGTCAAAACAGCAGGTAACACATGATGATCTTACCTCTTATTACCAGAGAGGATTAGGGGGGAGCGAGAGCTGCAAATGTTTATCCACTTCTGCATTTGACAATTGACAGGGGCAGGGGGGATTGATCCCCTTTATGCAGACCAGAAATATCCAGCACTTCATTTAAATCAATGATGAGGTCCATGGAAAGTTTCACCAAAATTTCGATTGTGATGTAAGGTGACATGCACACTTACGAGACTGGAACTGTTCCACTTTTCCTCTTGTAGAGATGAATTATGTTGTTCTCTCTTGGTATATTGTAAGATCTTTATTATTACCACCAATTTACTTATCTTGAGAGAGAGAGAGAGACTGCATGGCAGAGCTTGCAAGACACCCTGACACACATACACACACACCAAAGAGGGTGAACTTGAACCTGATGGAGCGAAAGCTGCAAGTCCATTACAGACCCGTTTCCTGTTGTTGTGCTGTTTTGTTGAGTTTTTTGAAAGTGTGCTAAATAATATGGACGGAATAAATCCACAGCCCAGAGCCTATCTCCCGAGTCTTTTTACATAACCCTCACAAACCAGGTTCTACAACTAGATATTATAAAATGAGTAGAGTTTTAGAAAAAACAATTTAACCAAAATTAGGTTCCATTGAAATTTAAACAATATAAGTCACATGGGGCCTGTTGTATGGAGGCCACTAAGAGTCATGGTCTGGAATATTATTCCCTCACAAAACATTTGCGTTAGGGTTAGGGCTATTGCGTGGGAATGCAAAAATAAGTTCCTCACTATGACCCTTAGGGGTTCCGTAATATTCAGTCTCTACACAAGTCAAACACAGATCAGTACTGACTGCCTATTGATGAAGTGGAAGATAAAATTCCATGGTTAGAAGCAACTGGAGCAAGCTAGTGCAAACAGGCCCAGTTAGAAGCAGAATGGAATGCATTTACATTTACAACATTTAGTAGATGGTCTTTTATATATCAGCTTACACAAGCACACTGAAGTCTCTATTGAAAATCATAAAGCTTTAACCCTGTTACATAGGAGCCTTTCTTTTCTTTTCTTTTCTTTTCTTTTCTTTTCTTTTAAAATTGCTTTTATTTAAATTTTATGTACTGATTAATTAAAATTCTTTTTACCTTGTTGAGCTCTCTCTCACAAGTAGTCATCACAGCTCTCTTTGCACATTGTAAAATTAAAGGTCTAGTAGAGCTTCAAGCAATAGATTTTTGATAATCAATTAATAAAATTTTTCCCAATTAATAAATAAGTAATTATTTTAAAGAAAGTATTACCTACCAAAAATATCTATCTATCTATTAATTTATTTATTTATTCAATTAATTAATAAATTTAAAAAATCCTCTTAATTCTGTGTTAATTTATGTTAGTCTATACTATCAGGTTACAGATTCCAGATTAACACAATTTTTATAAGCCCTGCTTTCTAAAAATTGACAGAATGGTCCACAACAACATATTATCAAGTACAGTAAATAACATCTCTTTCCTGGAATAGAAGATTGTTCAACTAAAGCAATATATTATAGTCCATATTATACACTATATACATAAAAACTGATTGTGTTAGTTGGAAAAAAAAACCTACTTCTATTAATTCCTTTCTATATTATTCTAGGAAAAAGGTGTTATGTACAGTAATCAATACTAAGTTGTGCATGTTTTTGAAAACACTACCTGTCTTTCTAACAATTAGATGTTTCTGCACTCAGATGCTAAATAAATTTTGCCATGCATGTGTGGGGCAAATAACTTTTGATGTGTGAAATCAACATTTAGGTCTTTTTCAGTGCTTAGAGTCATTGTCAGGCAGCAGGAATAAACACAAATGCAGGGTAAGGTAACTTTAATGATAAAGCTTAAACACTAACAACATCACCCCCATCTCTCCCCTCCCCACCCCCTGTCCTGTGATTAGCTGGAATACACCCCCTTTTGCTGATGGTTGCTGTGACTTGAATAGTGTCATGTGGCTCGGTTCGAGAAACTTTCTTTGTTTTTCTGTTTACAGAGTCAGGGATGTGTACGAGCACCAGATTTATTTCAGTACACACACAGAACAGGCAGCTGAGATTAAAATTTCACGAAAAGGGTATTGAATCCAACACTATAGTGATGTGAACTAATGTGAACTGAAATTAGGATGGAAAAAGGTATATTGTGTATGATGATGTTGGGATACAGAATTCCTGTCAGGGGTCATGTATAAAAACTTGCGTCGATGATGTGTGTCCATATTTTATTTTGTGTGTGGCTTGAGTTGAAAGCATCAAAGAAAAAGTCACTCAAAGCCCATTAGAAATTCATAAACAGATGTGTACACAGAGTACTTGCTGTCAAACAGGCAGAATAGTTATTCCAACAAAGTAATGGTAGCTACGTAGTGAACATTTAGCCTCCTGGTTTCATTTTCTTTGCTGTGTCGTGGGAGTTCCAGTTTGTAGGCGACTGGGTTTATTCTGTTTAGGATTCTGTATGGGCCTGTGTATATAGCACTTAGCTTCCTGCAGCCAGTTTGTCCCTTTAGGTCTCGGGTCGAGAGCCATACACGGTCTCCAGGTTCGAACTGGGGGGCGTCCTTGCGACGTTGGTCTGCGAACCTCTTTTGGTTTTTTGCCACTTGCCGGAGACGTCAGTGCATGCGCTCCCAAACGTGCCTGCTGCGGTGGAACCATTCGTCGACTGCTGGTGCTTCCATAGGATTAGCATTCCATGGGAAGAGAGGAGGTTGGAAGCCTAGGATGCATTGAAATGGAGTCAATTGAGTGAGTCAATTGAGTGTTTAAGTGAGCTCTGTGCATATTCTGCCCATGGGAGAAATCGTGACCAGTCGCCCTGGTTTTCAGCACAGTAGGTCCTTAGAAAGTGTCCAGTTTCCTGATTAGCTCTCTCCACTTGGCCATTGGATTGCGGGTGATAACCAGATGTACGTGGTTGAATAGTAGTTTGGCCAGTCCGAATAATGTAGGAAGGCCCGGTAGGGGAATGAGTCTTATGGCCTTGGAGAACCGCTCCATGATTACCAGGATGACCGTGTTGCCAGATGAATCTGGGAGGTCCGTAATGAAGTCCACTGCTTTGTGTGACCAGGGGCGGTGCGGTGTAGGCAATGGCATGAGCTTGCCAGAAGGGAAGGTTCTGTGTACTTTGGATTTGGCAAAAGTGCTACACAAGGAGACGTATTCATTGATGTCCCTTTGCATGCCTGGCCACCAATATTTGTCATTGATGAGGGAAAATGTTCCTGGGTGCCTGGATGCTGGTGAAGTGTGTGCCCATGTAATGAGTTTACCTCTGAGTTGAGGAGGCACATAGGTGCGTTTGGGCGGACAGATACGGTTGTGCGTTTCTCAGTGTCAAAGTCCCATTCGATGGAGTTCATCCAACATGACTGATGTAATATAGTGTCATGTTGGAAGGTTAGATTTCTCTCAGGATGTATTCATGATAGGGTGTCACCCTTTGTGTTCTTGGAACCTGGTCGGTAGGACATGGTGAAATCAAATCGGGCGAAGAACAGGACCCACCTGGCCTGTCGAGGGTTCAATCTTTTAGCTCTCCATAGGTATTCCAAGTTTTTGTGGTCTGTATACACCACGAATGGATGTTTGGCCCCTTCAAGCCAATACATCCACTCCTCTAGTGCTAGTTTCACTGCCAGGAGATTCCGATCTCCTACATCATAGTTTTGCTCCATCGAGGTGAGTTTACGTGAAAAAAATGCCACTGGGTGAAGCTTGGGCTTTATGCCCAAAATGAGCACGTTGCGAAAGTACGT
Source organism: Notoglanidium macrostoma (assembly GCA_030068235.1). Classification (NCBI taxonomy): domain Eukaryota; kingdom Metazoa; phylum Chordata; class Actinopteri; order Siluriformes; family Auchenoglanididae; genus Notoglanidium; species Notoglanidium macrostoma. The sequence continues at coordinate 16,913,451 of JAQQZR010000004.1, forward strand.
CTCCCACTCCAGTTTCAGAAGCATCCACTTCGACTGTGAACGGGATCTCTGTGTCTGGGTGATTGAGGATGGGGGCTGATGTGAAGGCCTCTTTGAGTGAGGTAAATGCTCTTTCGGCAGCTTGGTTCCATTTGATTGTCCTTGCTCCCTTTTTCGTTAGGGCAGTGAGTGGGGTAGCAATGATGCTGAAGTTCCTGATGAACCGGCAGTAAAATTTAGCAAATCCAAGGAATCGTTGTAGTTCCTTTATGGTTTTGGGAGTTGGCCAGATCTGGACTGCTGTCACTTTGTTTGAATCCATTTGGACTCCCTCCGGGCTGATAATGTATCCCAGAAATGACACAGTAGTTACGTGGAACTCACATTTCTCTCCCTTGACGAAGATTTGGTTTTCACGTAGTTTGGATAATACTTGTTTGACATGCCATACAGGTATGTGTTCAGTCAATGATGTTGAGTAGATCAGAATATCATCAATGTAGGCTATTATAAACTTTCCCAACATTTAGTCCACAAGAGCACAAGATAGTCCATACGGCATGACCTGATACTGGTAGTGGCCGGACGTAGTGCTGAAGGCCAATTTCCACTCATCTCCAGCCCGTATCCTTATGAGGTTGTAGGCGCTGCGTAGGTCGAGCTTGGAAAAAATGCGAGCAGTTCTTAGTTGTTCCAGAGCAGCTGGTACTAGTGGTAATGGACATGGATACTTCATGGTGATTTCATTTAACCCACAGTAGTCTATGCATGGTCTTAATCCACCTCCCTTTTTCTCCACAAAGAAGAAACCAGCTGAAGCCGGAGATGTGGATGGGACGATGTACTCCTGTTGGAGTGCCTCCTGAACATACTCCTCCATGGCCCTTTGTTCCTTAATGGAAAGTGGGTAAATTCGGTTGCATGGAGGTGTAGTGCCCAGTAGTAGTTCGACTGCACAGTCATATGGGCGGTGAGAAGGTAAACCACTGGCGTTAGTTTTACTGAAAACATCCATAAATTCCTGATACTCTGTGGGGATGTATACAGATTCCTGTGTCTTCGGACTTTCCATGGTGGTGGAGGTCACTGGGATTTGGGGTGTTTGTAAGCAGTGTTGATGGCAATATTCTGACCATTTCAATACCTCGCGTTGTGACCAGGAAATTTGAGGATTGTGTTGGTGTAACCACGGTACCCCCAGTATGATGGGGTTTCGAGGAGTCTTTGTGATGAGGAAGGAGATGTTCTCCGGGTGTAGGCAACAGATTTGCATGGTGATGGGGATGGTGCAGAGATGAATAGTGCCCTCACCGATTAAACTGCCATCAATGGTGTGGATTTGAGGTGGGTTATTGAGCTTTAGCAGAGGAATGTGCATCTGCAGGGTGGTAGAATGATCCATAAAGTTCCATAAAGATCCTGAGTTGATCAGTGCTGCCAGAGAGAAACTTTTATCAGTAAGCATAATTTGTACTGATAAGATTAATGGAGGTAATGCAACATAGGAGACTGTACTCACTGCAGGATTTTTCGTGTAGGAGGAAGCCCCGTGGGTAGTGCGTTGATCATGGAGAGATGAACGACTGGTGCATGTAGTGAAGTCATGATCTGGTGCGGCACAGTATAGGCATAATTTGTCCCTTTTTCGGCGTGCGTGCTTGGAGACTGATATGGTCCTCCCTACATGCCATTTCCTTTGCGAATGTTATCATTCACTCCTCGGCGGAACACCGCTTTTAAAGCCGGTTCATTCTACCTGCTTTCGGCTGCAAGGGTGCGGAATTCAAGCGCATATTCAGCTGCGTGCCTTTTCCCCTGACGGAAATCCAAAAGTCTCTCACCCACCTCCTTTCCTTCGGGAGCGTGGTCGAATACACGTTTAAACATGCTAATAAGTTGCTCGTATGTAGACACCGTCTCGCCAGACATCTGTGGCCCAGGCGAGAGCTTTGCCGGTGAGCAAACTTAGGAACTGTGATATGTGGTCATGGTCCGTAAGTCCCTCTTGAGCCGTGAAATAAAGTTGACATTGAAGGAGAAATCCTCTACATTGCTCAGAGTCTCCCTGGAATTTCTCAGGCTTGACGTGGGGAGGTCTCACCGCTGGTTGGGAAGTGGCTGGTATGGTGAGCGGCTGCGTGAGTTGAGACATGCTGGTAGCTAGCTGCTGTACCTGAACGGTGATTTCTTGTAGCCTCTGTTCCTGTTCCCCGAGGAATCGGCCTTGAGCCGATAGTGAGTCGTGCAGTGCCTCTTGACCTGCTGCATCCATGTTCTGGTGAAGCATTCTGTAATGAAGCCCAGACGGAGCGGAATGCAAGTGCAGTAAGGCACACTTTAATAACGCTACGAAGCAGAGGTACAAAATCAGCAGACTGAAAACAGTGTCGTAAATCGGGCAAAAAGGTCGATTGATCAGCCAAAAAGTACAAACTGGGCAAAAACAAACTCGGTAGGTCAAAAATACGGAAGCGGGTCATAACCAGAAAAACATACAATGGATAATAAAGTCTTGGCAGAAGATTGACACAAAAGGAGCAGAACTAATGCTTCGCAAGGAAACAGTGAAACTCAGAGTTCTTATAAAACAGGCCTGATTAGACTGAGATTGTATGCACCTATTCCTACTCAGAAGTCAGATGACATTCAGCGTTCGAGGTGTTCCGCCATGTTGTTTGTAGGCTGAGTCTCATGGGATGTGTAGTCCATTTCCATGTCAGAGTGTTCGTGTGTAATTGTGTCCATTTCTGTGTCGGAGTGTTCATGTGTGATTGTATCCATTTCTGAATCGGGCGACGTGTCGTTGTCGGATGGCATGTCTGTCTCAGAGTCGAGAGTGGGTGTATTCTCATGCACCAGTGAGAGTGCACCAACCGTTGCGGATATGACACATATAGCAGTAAAAAAGAAAGAAAAACAACCAGTTTTCTCTCAATCTCTAGTTAAAAGTAAAAAGGAAGGAGACCTATTGTGGTTATGTCTGGAAGTGCTATCACGTCTGACTGGTGTGTTCTGTCATAGTGACACACCTTGTAAAAATATAAGAAACAAGAAATACAGCATCTCCAGAGACAACCAAGTCATAAACCTGATACATATGAAATGTAATACATGGATGAACACAAAACCTAGCAGTTGGTCATAGAAGCACATTTCTCACATCACACTAGACTTAATAATGGCTGATATATTAGAAGCCAGTTGTCCAATAAACAGCCAATAATCTTTGCTCCATTAAATCACAGTACACTTGATTCTGTTATGCAATCCCAGTGGAGCTCTGCTGCATGTGGTTGCACACGTGCACTTTTGTACTTCTGTGTTGTCCTATATGTAGCACCTTGGTCCTGGAGGAACGTTTTCTCGTTTCACTATGTACTGTATCATCTGTATATGGTTTAAATGACAATAAAAAGCACTAGAACTTGAACTTGAACTTGAGCAATGGAGCTCTATTAGCTGTGCTTTTAAAAGCTTCAAAGGAGATTTTCACACAGGCTGCAGTGTCCATTGCAAATGTTTCATTAAAGGACCAAACAGCTTGATATTATAGTGAGATACTGTATTTGATCATTTGATTCATTTAAATACTGAATTTCATTAGGTTTGATGAACAATATACAGTGGATATAAAAAGTCTAACCAACCATTGACCTTCTTCTGGTTAAGCCATTCCTTTGTTGATTTGGATGAGAGCTTTGGGTTGCTTTTGTGCTGAAAGGTGAAAATCCTTTTCATCTTCCGCTTACTAGCGGACACCTGCATATTTTGCACTAAAAATGACTGGAATTCTGGCTTTGCATGCTTCCCTCCAGCTTGATAAAAGCCCCAGTTCTGCTAAATAAAAGCAGCCATAAAAGTATTATGCTGTCCCACCATGCTTCACCTTGCATATTGGGTTCTTTTGGCGATGTGATTTTTTTGTTCCAAACACATCTTTTGGAATCACGGATTTTGTTTAATAGCTTTTGGAATTGTTCTCATCAGACCATCATACATTTTGCTACAAGTAGTTTAAGGTAATTTAGTCAGACTTGGATGTTGTTTGTGAGAAAGGGCTTCTGTTTAGAGACTGTCTGAGAGACGGTTGTCACATGCAGAGAGTAAACAGTACTTATCAGATGTTCCTGTAGCTGCTTTAATGTTGCTGTAGGTCTCCTGGCAGCCTTCCTGGTGAGTTTTGGTCTTGTCTTTTTATAAAATTTAGAGGGATGTCCTGTTCTTGTTGATGTCACTTTGGTGCTCCATTTTCTCGACTTGTTGATGATGGCCTTCATGGTGTTCCTTGCTACATCTTATGTCTTGGGGTTGGTAGACTTTTTATATCCACTGTAGGCACATTTCTATATTTAATTTTAAAACATTTAATTGCCGGCTGGCACGGTGGTGCAGTGGTTAGCACTGTCGCCTCACAGCAAGAAGGTCACCCAGGGTGCCTTTCTGTGCGGAGTTTGCATGTTCTCCACGTGCATGCGTGGGTTTCCTCCGGGTGCTCCGGTTTCCTTCCACAGTCCAAAGACATGCAGATTAGGTCAACTGGCTAGTCTAAATTGCCCATAGGCGTGAATGCGAGTGTGTGTGGTTGTTTGTCTGTGGTGGCCCTGAGGTGGACTGGCGACCCACCCAGGGTGTTGACTGGTAAGGTTAATTGTCCTGTCTAAGGTCCCATTATGATGAAAATGTTTAATAGGATATAAATAGGATTTAATAGATTATATGTTAACCTACATATGTTAACAGCCCACATCAAGTCATTCCACAGGTTTTCAATAGGATTTAGATCTAGGCTTGAACTGGGGCATTCAAAACCCTTTATCTTCTTCTTATTATTATGCTGGACTGTGAAATCTTCAGCTGTCAAAGAGAAGCCTGCAAGTTTTATGCTAAAATATTTGATGCAAATACCCTCCAAATAAAGCTGAAAGTCTTGTGAATACTGTGATAGACAACTTAAATAACAATAGCTTTGTCATTGTTCAAATAGTTATGTCTCTAACATATTGTATATATATTTACAGTATATACCAGATGTACCAGTATGTAGATTTTTTTTATATATGTATAGGATATCAGGAACTACACAACCCCTGCACATCACATGAACCTGTCACATGCCTCACTGATCACCTCACCTGTGTCTCACCTGTGGTCTTCATTTGGTCATGTGTTACTCATGCTTAGGTTTGTTCTTGGTCTAGAGTTCATGTTCATGCCTATAGATTTGTTTTGGGTGTTTGTGTTTCACTTTATTTAAAATAAAAATCTGAACTCACATCCACCTTTGCCTCATTATTGTGATGCTCTGGCATAGATCTGACATGTCTCTGCGCTGCAAAAAATGATATCAAATAAAAATACCTAGAATATAGGCCTATTTATAGACATTACTCAGTTTTTGAAATTATCTTTTTCTTTTGGCAGATAATTGTTTTGTTATTTCTATTTGAAAAAGCAAAATTATCTGCTAATAGAATAAGATTTAAAGCTTGAAATGAGTAAATATGTAATTCCTCTTATAGTTCTTATTTTTGTTAAAAGCACCATACAAATAAAATTGAATTGAATGTAATAATCTAGATAATAATTACATAATAGATATACTAGATAGCGTTTCCTGTTCTTCAAAATATCATTCTTGATATCATCATTTACATCAATATAACTTTTGCAGTGTAGTTGTTTGAAGAACCTGTAAATTATTCCTGAAGCCTAACTGCTGACACTTCATCTAAGCAACACTGTGCATTCCTCTCATTATCTGCTCCCTCCTGTCAATGTTATTTCATGTTTTGTAACCTTGAGGAGAAAATGGTCCTTGTGAGTTCCTTATTCTTTATTCCAAAATAAATATGTTTTGAAATGAGGAGAGAAAATGTTAAAGAAGATAAACAGTTACTTGGAAGAGTTTGCAAGAACACAGCCATGGCTAAAATTGGTGTGAAGATGTTTATCCATGCCTTCTATAACCATATACCAGCATTACTAATAACACAAAGTGTGAGAATAAATACGTAGTAAAGTGTAAGCTCTTTATGGTGACAGGCCTAGACAGTAGCCATCAACAAAACATGATTAGATATTTCAAACCTTTGTTAATGGTGATAATCATGTGTGAGAGTAATAACTCCCTTTGGTCTCAGATTATTCAGGCTTCTAGGATCCCCTAATCCTCCATCCTTATATTCTCTCATCTCCATTATTTAGCAATACTAGATAAATTTGCCCATATTCCAGATATTTTAACTTGCCAAGACAGCTTTTTTCCCTCCCAATATGGGAAATGATTTTAAAAATACATTCAACTCTTTCATAATCATTACAGGATGATTAAAAAATAAACCAGACACTGAATATCACAACATTTAATACAGTATTAAACTGTATTCACATAACATAAACAATGTTCAGATTGTGACAAAGTCTAATAATATCAGTATATATTTCTTGTATAATACATTTTACCAAGAGGCACTTCCAGCATTTTCTGGCCATAGAGAAGCTACAGGATAGTGAGTAAGTTATAAAACATTAAAAATAAATAATGTTTATTCAAAAGACATTTGTTATTTTGTTTTCTCCATGCCCTCCATTAATAATATTGAGTTTTGTACAAAATGGAACAATAGACATCAATAAACTGAATATTTTACTTCACAAATACTGGTGAATTGTACAGCTCCCCTTTGTATGGGTATTGCTACATGTCTTAAGTGCAACATACTAGTGTGAAGGAAACTATTTTTTTTGGCCAGTGACATACCCATCACATATAAAAAGTGTCTCATGTTGAGAGTGCGAATCTTATGTATTTCTTTTGGTGAAAGAAGAGTGCACAATGACCACCACCATCAGATCCATATAGGTTAAGATAATATGCTGGCAGTTACAGACAAACAAGAAGGATAAGAAAGACATTGAAAGAAAATCAGCCATCAGATAAAATGTTTCCCATGTCAACAACTTATGATTTCATATGAACATATATTTCTTTACCAAACAGGTTGTTGTGAATGGACAATGTCAAGGCGTTGATGTATAATTTCAGAATATCTATGCTTTATTAACCTGGATTCACCATAATATAAACACTGTGTATATTGTATACTTATTAACTGGAAACCAAACCAAATTCATTCATTCATTCATTCATTCATCTTCGGTAACCACTGGAAATCGAAATTTCCAAGACAGAAATGAGTAATGAGTGTGTAATACAGATAATAATAAAATAGCGGGACAAGCAAGAAGCTGCAGTATTCTGACTGAACTGAACCTTAAAAAGTTATCAAAAAGGCACATGCAGGACAGTGAAATAAATATATTGGTAACATAAACAAACAACAAAATTCTGTCCCTGTCTACCGACTTTCTCTATCTAATCACATGCATGATCCATGAATTAAGATATGTGGAACTTTATAGTTCCTGATCAGTTCTACATTTTTTAAAGTTCAGTAGGTTAAATACTAAAACGGCACTGATGCCATGATTGAATACATGCTCCTTTCTTTACGTATACAATATGGAAGCCCAGGGGAATGGTTTAGGCATTAACTGGGACATGAATGAGCACGTGAAGGTATATTGTGCCCTTCATAATTAAAGAATCATACCAAAACACAGAGATGAGTTTGAATAGAGCTGAAAATATAGAACCTTTAGCAACTAGTATGCAAATATATTTAATAAATTACCTTCCAAGAAAAATTTCCCATATAAAATAGTGACAGCTTTGATGACTTTTTGAAAATTAGCAAACCATATAAAACAAGAGGTTTTTCCTTAATTTGTACTGGCAGATTAGAAATTTAAACAAAAGAAGTGTTACACAATATTTACAGTGCTGCTATATTTTGACAACCAGGAATTTCAATTCACAAACCAAACTCACAGGAAATAATAATAATAACAATAAAATAATAATGTAAAAATAATGCAAACAGACAGTTTTTTTTTTTTACGTGGACAAAAGTATTGACCTTGATCTCTGTGTGATGGACTCAGGGACACTGCTAGACCATGGGTATATGATGTCTTAAAACATCAAAAGACTCCAAACAAGGTCACAATACTGTGAAGTCCCTACTGTATGGAAGTATCTTATGGAAGTACCATCTGGTGATAAGATGTCAGTTTAAGGAATGGTGAATACACAAATTACATTATTAAAAAGCTAAAGTACTGATGTTTTATAAAGGGATAGCAAAGGCTTGAAGTACTTCACTTGATCTTTTTTTTTTCTCGTTAAATATTAACCTATTCAGGGTAAAATGTGTAAAGCGAAGAGGGATAGTACAAATAGTGATGCACTGTGCACTGACTATACATGCAGGGTGATACTTCTTTGTCTACTTGCAACCACAAATTCATATTAACATTTGGTGAAGTTAGCCTTAAAGATTGAGATGCCTAAAATAAATGGGAAGATGTGTGACAATATTGCACAAATATTTATGTTAAATGTAGCTACAGAAGATAACATCTATTTCTGCATATTATTTTACAGAATCTTTTAGTTTGCATTTGCTGAATAAAATGTCTTCAAATAAGGTCACACATTCAAAGACACTCCTATGCCTATGCCTGTTTTAGCACACACATATGGAGTCAAACTGAGGTCTTTAATGGTGACAAAAAAGAATATACACTATATGGCCATACAATGTGGACACCTGATCAATCAGTCATATATGTGCTTGTCTTACATCCCATTCCAGATTTACTCCCCCTGTGTTTGCTGTTATAACGCGCTCCACTCTTCTGTTTGGCTTGCACTAGGTGTTGGAGCGTGGCTGTGGGGATTTGTGTTCATTCAGCTACAAGAGCATTAGTGAGGTCAGGCGCTGATGTTGGGTGAGGAGGTCTGGGGTGCAGTCGGTGTTCAGTGGGGTTGAGGTCAGGGCTCTGTGCAGGACACTCCAGTTCCTCCACTCCAACCTTAACACACCATGTCTTTATGAAGGGAAATTGTAATCTATACAGTTGTGTGCTTCCAACTTGGGGAAGGCCCTCAAGTGATCAGGTGTCCACAAACACTTGGTCATAGAGTGTATCATAAAGATGAGGCCTTACTTTACTGCAGGAATATTTAGATATTGCAAACGTGATTGAGGAATTGATACACTTTCTTCTGCTATATTTACTGCAATGTTTGTAATTCACTTTTTCAATGTTTAACTTTTTAATATGACTTCTTTTCACTTTTTTCTTTAGTTTTCTCTTTGTGTTTTCTTGTTTTTTTATTATTTCTGCTTCAGTTTTGCCATTGATAAGAGTGAGGACAGGGGAATCACAGCCACAGAAGCAGGGTTATAATGTATGATTCACATCATTGGCTTGAGCCACCACACAAAAAAGAATATTAGTCATCATTGCTTGTTATCATTAGTAGCTGATCAATACAGAGTCGGTTTTTAAACAGGGCAAGTTGTTGTCCTTTCTCAACAAGGTAGGTTCTAGGCCTATTTGGAAATAATATCAACATTTTATTTACACAGAGCTGTGGTCAGTGTTGGGCAGTGGTGTCAAGCTATTAGTATCCAAGCCCCAAAGTGATAACCTTTCTTTGGTAGCATAACATTTTAATTCAAGTGACTTGAAAATATGAAATTTGATTTATTTTATTAAGTGTTTTGTATTGTCTTTAAATGCCAAACCATTCCAAATTTTTTACATATATACAGATATACAGTATTTTGTATAGTTGGGGCAATGTACCTGAAATTAATTTTAATCAGAAACATTAAAGGCTTGTGGATGAGATACATACAGTATGTTTATATATATCTACATAACGTACTTGGCTCACATACTTGTAGCTCTGATTTATATTTACATGATATCTACTATACCCCTACTTTAGCATACACACACACACACACACACACACACACACACACACACACACACACACATATATCACGGTACCTACTGTCCATGTATTAATTTTTACATTGGATGAAACTATACTCCTAAATAAATAACATTATTACATGTTTTTAAGCCTACACTAAAGAATATTTTGAACATACTGTTTAGACACTAGTCAGATGCTTATTAATGACTGTACTTTATTTGAACCTTAAACTGCATATTGACCTTAAAGTACACTCCTCAGTTTATGTAAGATTTAAGATCAGTTTAAAATAAACAAATAAACAAAAATAAAAACCCTAAATAATCCAGTTAAGTGTCCCAAAATCAATTGAAGGTTACAGTCTGGGCCCTTTTCTACGACACATGAAAAGCTCCTACATCCCGTCTGAACACATCACCCCTGTGCTACAAGGGAACTGCTTTTAAACAAGTAAATTGTTCTGCCTATTGTTCATTGTTAAGTTAGATCCTCTTTGTTCATATAGCACATTAAAAGACAGGTGTTGGCTGAAGTACTGCAGAAGTAGGTCAAGTTAATATAAATTTGGGTATTTGAAATCTGTTGTACAATTACAATTAAAAATGCTTTAAAAAAAAATTATTCTAGGCATATTGTGTAATATTGTATTAAAACTTGCTCATATGAAGCCTAATTAGAAATTCGGTGTGGACCCAATGTAAATAGACCTGGTTAATGAGTATACTCAGAAACAATTTTCCTCTCACTGTTCCTCTCTCTCTCCTTCTTCTGTTTTTTTTTCCTGGTCCTCTTCTCTTCAAGTATACTTATAAATGCTATTGTAATTCTCTTCAAGTTTACTCAAGCATGTTATTATCAAAAGTAAACTATATGTATACATAAGACGTGGTCTATAACTGACCAATTATGACTTAGTATGTTTGTAGCAAACTTGGGTAAACTAAATTGGGTAAACTTGAATGAACTTTTTTATACGGAATGCCATGCATTCTCCACTTCCCCACCTACTTATCAAACAACAACCACAAAATATGAAACTGAAGCACAAAAAGGGAAATAATATATTTTTATCGAGCTGTCTCCCTCTCTCTCTCTCTGAAATGAAAGTATACAAAGGAAACATGGTGCCAGAAGTGTAATCTCCTCAGTTTGGTTTGTATTATCTAAATGTGTTTTTTTTTTTTTTTATAAGGCCTCAGATTATTTTCTTTTTTAGGCACTATTAAAAAACCTAGATTTGATTCCCAATGAACTCAACTTGATTCCATACAAACATGCACTCACACACAGAGAAACACACCCGACATACACATACCTTACTATCCATAAAAAGCTTTGACAACGCAGTTGTTTACTGAAGTAATATTTGGCACAAACAGCTGCACTGTGAAAAAAGTATATATTATGCCCGACTTTATAATAATATGATGGCAATCATAAAACTACCATCAGTCTACAGTATGTGTCAGTATTGCTTGATGTGCTGGCTGTTGATAAGCATATATTATGCTGCAAATTGTAGTGGGGAATTCTAAACTAAACTGAGGTGCAAAGACAAACACCCAATTCCCACATTGCAATTCTACAAATTTAATTAGCACCCCTTCTAAATTATGGCACAGTAGCATCAGGTGCAAGCTGATTACGTCTGTAAAAGATCATCGGACTGCATTATCTATCCCTGAAATGCAGTCACATTCTATCTGCTTCTCCCTTTGTCCCTGTGTCTAAGGCAGCACACATCAGTGCTGTAGCTGTTTGTGGGGAGCTGCTCCCTTGCATGTGTTGCTACACCATGTCTCATTCCTATGTGGCCTATGTCTCCTTTGAGTTACAGGGATTAACTGCTTAGCAGTTCACATGCCTGTGTGCATGACTACAGTGCCTCTAGGACATAGCAGCTATCGGATGGCTGGAATATGAGTGGCCTTCCTTGTTTAATGAGAGTGCATGACTTTTGAATGCTTGCTATTTAGTCTCCCAGCAGAGCACGTCATATTTGTTTTTGATTTTGGAAACTGCTCAAAAGCTACTTGCTTTCTGTATTAAACATGTAACAAAAAAGCAACCACACCAGCACTGAGTATTCCACAAAATTAGAAAAACAATCAGGTTTAGGTCTTTGGGTGCATTTACACTTGCATTTCTATGTATATAATCCCTATATGGATATATAATTGCTACTCAAGATGCATGAAACGACCAACAGATCTAAGATTCAGCGGTTAACTGGTTATTCAAATGTGTGGGTCACATGTACAGAAGGCTGAAATGGCATGAATGCCAGGATTGAATACATGCTGTGTCCTAACTACAGGATGTGGGATTGAGTGGGAGTGATTTACTTCGTTTTAATAAGCAAAATATCTGCATTGCATACTTCATCTTTAAAGAATCAATTCATACAAAAACACACAGGTATGAACTTGAATAGAGCTGGAGCTTGTAGTGTTTATGTCTATGCATGTAACATCTTTCTAACTAACTATATAAAAACAGGAGATTCTGTTTTTTTCCAAATGTTAACTGGCAGAATAAAAAATTCGAAAGGAAGAAATATTACACAGTATTTACAGTGCTGTTGTGTCTTGATAAATAGGAATGTCAGGTCACAAACTAAAGCTATTGCAACCAAAAAATAACCTGAAAAATGAATAAAAAAGTAACAGGTAATTTACATTAAAAAGGACAAAGACAACACTTGAACATTCACTAGTGTACCTGCAAAGTCATGGTGCCTAACTCTACAGGCAGGTTGTGAACCTGTGGAGGCATGATAACCTTCCACAGGACATCAAGTGGCAAACAAAAGAAAAGGACAGATGGTTTTTAACTTAAAAAGAAAAAATAAAGATTAAATAAGTAGTGTCACACATGTGGTCTTTTAGGTGCATGCTATTTCCTGAACCTTTCCTTCATATGGATTACGGTATAGTTGAGTGTTTAAGGAGTGTGTACTTCCCCATCACATTGCAATGAGCACAAAATGGCTAGTTGTATCATGATGGTATACATTCTTGCATCAGTCTAATTCCAGGGTCCTTAAAAATATTTGCTGAAATAAATCGACTTAGAAAGTGCAGCTCATTGAGACCCTGTCATGGAAGTTGTATTGGAACTTCAGCACTAATGGGTGGTGTGACACCACCAGTGTGGAGCGTTTTCAAAAAGCCTGTTCATGCTAATTTTAGAAATCCCATGTTATTGGATCTAGCAAATAAACCCTATCTGAAGTCACTCGGAACACCACCCTGTTTCATATAGAAACTTGTTTACCTAAGGATCTACAGTGTTGTGTCTTAGTGATGTGCTGGCAACCATTTTTCAGGAGTCTTGTTTGGAAATAAAGGCTTTGTGACAATATTCTAGACTAGATAAATCTCTCATTCTCTCCATATCTCCTGATCCTCTAAAGTCTCATCCCATTTCTGTATTTTTCTCTCCACGTTTTTCTACAGCTTGTGTCTTGATTTTCAGTTTCCTGATATTTCTTAACTGTTTCCTGTTGCTTTCCTGTGTCCTCAATTTATTCAGACTGTCCATCTTCTATCGATGCCTTATATTGCTCCTCCTCTGCTGGCCATTTCTCTCTTTCTTCTGTTTGTTGCTCCTGGCCCTCTGTTCGCTCATCCTTGCTTATTGACTCCTCCTCCTCTTCATGAATGGCCAGGATTGGGTCAGAGGCTTTGTTTGGCTTTGTTTGGCTTTGGGCCTCCTCACCAATGACCTTCTTCCACAGTTCATGGTTCTCCAAAAGGTACTGTGTGATCTGACAGAAGACTTTCTGTCTCATTTTGGGCATCAGTTTCTCTACAACAGATAATAAAAGTATTAACCTTAAATTTACTTCAAGATATAATACGCATCTTTTGGAGATTTGCTGATTTCAACATCTTCTCTATAGGACATTCAATAGGACAATTTCATTCACGCCCTCTCCAAAATGATTATTTCAAAAGGTTGTGAGAGGTATGTCAATTCACTTTCACAGAATTCACATACATACAGTTCTGTAAGTTCTGAATGTCAAAACAGGAAAAAAACCAATTGGTTGTGCATTCATTTGACACAAATTTGAATTGACTGTATGATATAATTCTTTAACTGTTTTTCACAAGATTTTTCTGCATAATGTTAGTGACAGGCATTTGAGGCAAAATTACTCTTCAATCTTTTATGGAATTATTTGAATTACAAGTGGCACAAAATACAATGAGTGACACTGTAAAATGTTACAGTCGTTGCACACCATCACATTCCACTTTTAAACTTAATTTAAATTCATAACATTCTTATGAGGCAGTGAAGCAACTTAAGGCAAGTTTATGTAGCTAAATTCAGTGTGTCTTTACCATACTGCTACACTTCTGAAGTGACAAAATCACTCCTATGGAGAAGTAGCACTGAATGATTCACACATTTACTGTGACACTGGGCTAAAAACACTGATGAAATGCTGACATGCCATGATATGCTGATGAGGTTTGTGTCTTTTTCTGTTAAACTGAGATTTTCACAAAACTACATACAGAAAAATACAACTTTTAATTTAATAATAAGTATAAATTTAAAAAAGAAAGATAAAATAATGATTAAAATAAAAAAATAGAGCAAATGTTTCTTAACAAGGCCACACTCACTAATGTAGCAACACATTTAATTAACTATTATTTAACATGAATAAATGCTTAATTTATCGGTTTAATTGCTAGAATTATCTAAAATATAAAATTTTTGAAAATCTTGACTCATCTATAATATTACATGATACTAACATTAGGTAACACATCATCAATGTTACACATTCATCCATCTTTGCCCTCTTGATACAGGGGGCTATTATTGTTGTCTTTTTAAGAAACCTAAATTGTGTTCTGTTAAACATATACTACAATACCATTTCATGTATAATGTATATTCCTTATAATGAGCATAAAAGTGAAGAGGAAGCCACTTGGAATGTTTATTAATGTTAACAATAAGATGATGTTATTGACTCCTTGTGTATTTGCTTAAGAAAATGAAATATTTTTTTACCTGTTTATGACCCCTTTATGATTTTCACTGATTTATGAGACAAACCAATAAAATTCATGTGTTAAATCTTTTAAGTAATGAAATTACAAAAGCAATTTATTAAATGAATTTGACAGCCCTGGTACTTGCCGAGTTAATCTATGTGTATGTAAGCCTGTACAGTAACATCAAGTTAGTAATTTCATATAAATTATTTTTAACTCTTGTCCATGCTCTCAAAATGCAAACCTTATGGAAAAAATGCTTCTTGACCTATATAAATATTTACATGCTGATAAGGACACAAGATTTTAATGTATAAAAATGATCGACTTTAAATCTTCCAATGATAAAAACACATAATGTGTACAAAATGGGTATGAACATACGAGAGTGATCTGAGTTGGTGGAGGCATCTTCCTCGGTTGTGTCTTCTTCTTCTTCTTCTTCTTCCTCATCAATCTCCTCCACACCACATCCTTCTTCATCCTCACTGGGCTGAGGCTCCACCCACCGGCCAGGCATGAGGCCAGCTGTGTCATAGGAGCTGCAGAGAGGCCCGACGATGTGTGTGATGAAAGACTCCTGCAACTTGGCTAGCTGGGGGGCTGAGCGGTCCATGAATGGACTGATGGGTAATTCCAGGCTCGCTTCCTCATCACCCTGATAGACAGTGGAAAGAGAGCGACATGCAAGAGAGTATATTGGATAAATCTGAGGTGCACAACATTAAGGTGACGGGTCCCGTGAATAGGATATTACTGATTAATTTTAAATAAATAAATTTAAAATGAAATAAATGGGCTATTTTTAATCATTTATTTTATTATACACTATATGGTCAAAACCTGACCATCACATGCATGTGTGGTTTTTCCCCAAACTGCGGATACAATGTTAAACCACATAATTGTATACAATGTCACTGTATGCTGTAACATTACTGGAACTAAGAGGCTCAAACCTCTTCCATCATGACAATGCCTCTGTGCACAAAGCAGCTCCATGCCTGACCTCACTAATCCTCTTGTAGCTGAATGAACACAAATCCCCACAGCCACGCTCCAACATCTAGTGGAAAGCCAAACAGAAAAGTGGAGTGCAGCATAACAGGAACGGGAGGATGAACTCCTTATAAATGCCCATGGTTTTGGAATGGGATGTTTACATACTTTTGGCCACACAGTATAGTAAAACCAGTGTTGGACAAGTTTTTTTGTCACCAATTAGTGTGACATTAGCCCTTTATCTGCACACGTTATTCCATTATTCCGTGGCTGGATTCCTGCTTATAAGCATACAAGGATCAAATAACATATATAAAACAAATCTTGAAGAAACATTAGTCCAACTTCAACATTGTTATTGGAACTAAATAAGAGATTAGTTTGCTGCTTAATTAACACTGTAGTACTTTGACACAAGCAAGCCTTCAAATTTCAAGTTGGAGTTGGAGTTACAGAATGCTGGCAATCTCTACCTTAGCCTATGTTGCACACTGGATGACATAAGCATTGACATTTTGAACTGCCTCAACACACACCTAGAACTGTGAAGACGGTGTTGGACCGCTATTGACAAGAGCGGTTCTGCTACAATGGCAGAGGACTCAAATCACCACGAACAGTCTTGAACTCAAAACTTGACCATATTACTAAAGTGTGTTAGCTGTAATTGCACTATACAGTACGACCCAAATGAGGATGGGTTCCCTTTTGAGTCTGGTTCCTCTCAAGGTTTCTTCCTTTTGTCATCTCAGGGAGTTTTTCCTTGCCGCCATCGTAGACTTGCTCATTATATATATATATATATATATATATATATATAGATAGATAGATAGATAAATTTATAGATTCGTAAGTTTATATTCAGAATCTATATACTTCTGTGGAGCTGCTTTGTGACAATGTCTGTTTGAACAATGAGGCTTATAATGTGAACGAAGCCTATATTGCATTCTGGAAAAAAATAACACTATTATTTTGCATAAACACAAAAAAGGTTTTTGCAATAAATTGGCATGATGGATGTGTGTCTTTACAAATACATGTGCTTAAATACCTTTAAAGTGTATGGTATGTGGAGTGGCCATAATTTTGTTTTAAAATCATTTGGAAATTCATTTAATAATTCAATCATAAAACTTGCCAAAAATTTTAAGAAAATATAATATATACATATATATTATATTTATATTATATTATATATTTTATATATATTTATATATTATATTTATAAATAATATACTTAATTTTTGGAATGACATTCAGGCATAAATAATGAACCACAGCTGCTATGGCAACCAGTGGCAATGTCTTTCAAAAGGGCAGCATGCATCTGTGCATTGTTCTGTCATGTGATACAAAATGAATCATTCAAGAACAGAGAGAGAGTGAGAGGGTATGCATTAGGATTTTCTAAGGCTGTAAATGGATCCTGAAAAAATTGTCATCTTCTCCCTTCTGTCCAGAATTGGAGCACCTTTTCTCACATGAACTAGTTATCTACTGAAAATAGGCTGTGCCCTATTTGAGGGGCATTAAAGAAATGAAATTTGACTTATTGTGATATGTTGCATAATATGCTGAGGTGTACAGCTCACTTAGTCTTGAGCGTGTAGGTAAACACACATACAACATGCACACACACACATACACACACACACACACTCAAACAACAGGTATATTAGTGTAGAGTTTATTTAGTGTATTAATTGGTGTCTATTGCTGTCAGCATGCAGTTGTAAAACCATTATCTTCACAACACTGCTGAAAAGGAAAAGGCTGGTTGCCAGGAAACAACGTGGCCTTGCTTTTCACAAGTGACTCTGGGTCAGCATTATTGATGCACCAACTGGCTGCTAGAGCATTGCTCCAATTATACAAGGCGTGACCGAAAACATTAATTCACTATACATTCATTGATAATATTACTGAATATTTTCCAATTTCAGAGAATCATCCATCCATTATCTATAACGCTTTATCCATCTGGGTCACGGGGGAAGCTGGAGCCAATCCCAGCATCTTCGGGTGAGAGGCGGGGTACACCCTGGGCAGGTCGCCAGTCCACCAC
>JAQQZR010000004.1:16938996-16953205 GCA_030068235.1 Notoglanidium macrostoma
GAGAGAGAGAGAGAGAGAGAGAGAGAGAGAGAGAGAGAGAGAGAGAGAGAGAGAGAGGAAGAGAGCGAGAGAAAGAAAGATAGATCGAAAAGATATATAGAGATACATAGAACATGCATTTAAATTATGAAGCCTTACTATTTTTTATACATTTGAGTTCTGAGCTTTTGTTAACTGGACTAATCTTTCTGTTTAACCTGTCTTGGTTTTCTGGTTTTCCTGCCTGGGATTTCCCTGTGTTCTTGTTACCTTGTGTTATGACCCCTGCTGCATGTATCACAGTCCACGACTTTGGATCTGTCTCTGGATTATGTTTTATTGTGCCTATACTGTGTATGACCCTTTACTGTCTCAGTGTTATGTTTTTTTGTATTGTGTGCATTGTTCATATTAAACATGATATGAATGATATGGATGATATGAATTATCCCTCTGAGTCTCATTTGATACAATAAGAAATAAGAAAGCTTTTATCTTTATCATGATCTTTAGCTTTTAAACAGAAGTAAAACAGAGTTTAATATCTCTGTTCACAAACTACATCTTGCCTGTAACACTACACACAATGCACAAAATACTATAATAATAATAATAATAATAATAATAATAATAGTTGTTGTTGTTCTTCTTTCTTTATTTATTTTATTTTAACACAGCCCTGAATATTTTCAAATCCTTTGAATGCCTCCGACCCCTGTGTTTTTTGTTAACAAACCTGTTAATTACTTATGTCTATTTTTTTTTTGTAGTTATGTGTTATAATTTATAATTCATGACAAATAGAAATTATATATCTACATGGATATAGCACACACAACCTGATGAGAATAAATGTCTTTCATGCTACTATGCTAACAATGGCAGAACATTAGCAAAACAACTGTAAATCATGAAGGCTTTGTTTGAAGATCATTAAAGAGTCATGGTAGAGTTCCACTATTAGTGTTATAATTACGAAAAAGCTATCAGCCTTTTCACAACAGTTTATGAACAATACATTGTCCTTGGTCAGTCATTACTAGAAAATGTGCCCTAAACTTTCTGACATTAGCCACTAGATGACACTATTAACTAAACACCATATGTCATGTTCAGTCCCTAGAAACACCAACTTTGTACACATCTCCATATGCGTCTCGAGTAACTAACAGAATTTGGTAGATTTACAGCTGATAATAACATTATTATGTAATTCTTGAATTTATTTAACATCTACTACTCATAAATACAAATGACCTCTATGTTCTCTCCAAAATATCAACATAGTATTAATAGTCTAATGATGGAATTAAGGAATTTTAACTGAAAAAGCCTTCAAGAAAACAAAAACAAAATATACAATATTTCATATAGAAATGCAAATAACTAACCAGATATGCAATCAAAGTTATATGAGGTATTAAATAAATTATTTCATTTCAAGTATATTGTATTACTTTAGAAAATTCACATTTGCAATTTGTAAATAACCTTTTTCACTATGTACTACTACTATGTACTACTGTACTACTAATACACAAGAGAGATTATTTTAAAAAGTCATAAAAAGTTACCTGATAGTTGTTTATCAACTTTGTCTGGAGAATCCTGTCCATGCCATGTTTTGCTATATGGCCTTCCACAGCTGTAAGAGAGCATAAGAGATACATCAGTGGATTGTAATAAGCTTTTGGAGGAATAAAAGCAAATGCCATATTGAGCCCATTTACTTATATATTGTGATCTATTACTAAATGATAATTAACGCTTGCTACTGTAAGTACCGTTTTGCATTGAAACTTGGCTATATCTTCTCTGGCTAACTGATCACATTCTCTTCTCCTGTGACATGTTGTATTCCTCTTATCTATAGTAGGCAATGCCACTGATCATTAGGTCTGCAAATCAGTAATGCTGACAGAACTGTTCCTTTGCACCCAAGATTCATTATAGGTCAAGGGCACTATCACACTGATACCGTTAAACAACCACAGGTACAACACACACATTCACACAAAGGAGAAAGAAAGAAAAAGAAAGAAAGAAATTAAGAAAGAAAGAAGAGATGAGAGATGAATTTATTCACTTTGTTTAACAATGTGAAATATTTACTTATTTTACATTTTATTACAGTTTTTTTTATGAAAAGTTAAATAAAATGTTAAATACTGTGTTAAAAATAGGTGCTGTATTTATGTCCAATCATTTTCAGGAGATTCAGTAAATGAAGTAGTACTCATTTTTGTCTTCCACTGGAGTGTCCTGATGATCTTACCTGCTACAGAGTAATGGGAGAGTCCAGTGTGTGGTTCTGGAACTGGGGGAGTTGCAGGTTAAGGCTTGGTGAGAGGTCCCTGGTGAGAGGTAATTACCCTGAAGGGCCCCAGATTTAGGCAGGTCCATTGAGGGCACCTTATTGGTGGGGCTGTTCACTGAGGTTCCCTGGACTGGAGGCGAGTGGCAAGGTGAGGCCATAGGTGAGTTGCTGAAGGGATGGTAACCTACTGATCAAATGAACTCACTGTCTTAAATATAACACACACACATACACACACACACACACTCGCATACATAAACTTTGACACGATGGCTACCTTGCCTGACTTTATTGTAGAGGTAGTTAGGGGCTGAGGTGATGTTGGAGGCAGACATGGACCTGCAATCAGAGACAGTGAGCAGCACACAGGAGTTCCACATATGACTGTTTGCCATTCTACTAACTGAGGAGAACAAAATCAAGAGTGACACTCAAGACACACACAGTCAAATTTATTAATGTAAATTGCAATAATTAACAAATTAATTCTTATAACAGGCAATATGAAGTGGCACAAGATTACAAAATGTCAGTAACTTGAACATGTGACAAGTTGTGTCACACAATGTCATTGTCATTTGAATGCACACCTATAACTAATACAAACATCAAAACATACTGAAGATGAGTTCTGTTTATACTGAAAAATTACTTGGCTCTAGAAATCTTATTTTTGTTGTGAGAATGATCCAGACACACACAAACAAACAAACACTAAAACCAGCCTGAACATGGTAATCCAGCTTTCATTTTCCACCAGGCTTTTATTCTTTAAGCAGCAAGATAGGTACCAATAACCCCAAATCTCTGACTCCATGTTTTGCCTTTACACTACTTGTGGAATTATTAAATAGAGCATCACTGATTCATTCAACTAAGTTAGGGCAGAGGAAAGAAAGAAGGTTGAAGCAGTACATAAAAAAATAGTTAAGCTTATTTTAATGAATATTGATATTATGTGAAATGGAATAAAACAGATAGATAAAAAAAAATAAGAAAAAAGAATAGAAGTTTATACATTCCATTTTTGTGCTGGCACAAATTAGTGGCAAAGCTGCAGTGTATTGCTCATTTGGTTGGGTGAACAGTGTTCCTGGTCTTATTCGGTTACTATTTTTGTGGTCAAAAATGAGTATGTCTGTGTTGATGTGGGTGTAACAGTATAACTGTGGTTTAGCACTCAGAATCTGCCAGTGAAGAAAGTTCTGAAATTGCCTTTATGCTGGTGCCTCTGTTGGTGGACAAGCAAGGCCAAAGTGGTATTTTTCTGACCTCAAACCTTGTCCCATTTCTTACAACCCACTTTTGTGAACACCACTACACTTCAACATAAATAAGCTACCATAACCAACTAACAACCAATAACATTATTTTATCAATAACACATTAAAATAAATAACTCCGTAGTGGCTATTGCACTGAGCTACTGGTACATGCTTGGTATATTGAAGGGAATGAGAGGAGCTGATTTGACTGGATATAACAGCAGCATGACTAAGCCAACCCAACCCCTTTTGTCAGTAATGTTATTGTGGTCAGGTTACCACCTGAATCAATAGTCATGAAAATACTAAAAGTGTACACACATTGGCCCTTTAGCAGATTAGCAGATACACTATGGAATAGAATGTTCTTTGTCTTGGAACATGTGCCTGGAGTTTGACTTTGGCAAATCTGAAATAAAACCTGCACTTGGATCCAATTCCTGAAACTAAATCTTAGTCACAACTGTTTAAGATGGTGTTCATACAAACTGGGGAAGAGAATATCACCTTGCAGATTTCCTTATTTCCCTAAACTTTAGCCTTTAGCCATTAATATAAACACTTTAGGATATGAGTCTCTTTGTACCATCAATATGGTAGACATTCTTTTTTAAACATTGGAAAGAATTTCCACCTTGGGATTGCCTAGTAGCCTTAATAGCCCTCTATTGTCATAATATGGACCAAAAGTAGTGGCAAGCAGAAGCAGAAGCATATGGTAGTGACAGAGGGGAGAACAAAGATGGAATTAATTTCAAGATGGGTCCGTATCCTAACCAAAACATGGGGAAACAGAATTAATGGTTGATTTAGAATGAGATAATGTCAAATGAGATTGCCAGCAAACCTATGTTCATAATGCACCAATGACTATGGCTAAGTGACTTTTGATAATGGGAAAAAACACTCCTGATTAGACCTATGGAATGGCAATTCCATGCCTTGGATTCCTCTAGGAAGTCAGTCAAACCATTCAAACTTCCCCACCCGGGAAATAAAAAATGAATTTGCACAATACCTGGGAAAAGACATTTTGGATCATATCTGTTTTCCAAGCGCACTAGTTGAGGGGCATGGACATAAACTGAAACCACTGCCGAAGTCTTCTATAAAGGAGAGACTTCAAAGTTTCTCAGCCCTAAATACCATATCTTAAATCCTGAATTATACTTAGTGTAGTACCTGCTGGAGGGACTGTCATGAATGGGTTTGATGGTGGAACTGTGGTCTCGCCTGACCGGGCTTGGCTCAATGGTGGGAAGCCCTGTGGCAGAGGTGGTAGTTGTCCAGAAAGAGGAAATGCGCCGATGAGGCCCAGAAGGCAAACTCCGTCGCTGACGGTGCTGGAGGAGAAACAAGTCAAACTTATCCAACAGGTACTTGGTACATGTGGCATAGTGCTTAACTTTTGACCTGGTCCTTTTCCTCCAGTGAGGTTGATGAACAAATTGAAGCCTAAAATGAAATTAAAATACATAGGCTGCATTTTACACAACAAATAGATTTTAGAGCAAGACGATCAATCTAAGGTTATGGACAGCAAGTTTCTCCTCATCTAAAACACTGAGTTTAAATCATGACACCTTTTCTAAGAGGTGTGTATGTGTATACAAAACATGAAACTAAGCATAACTCAGCTCAGACACCCTAGAGCAGAGTTGTGGGAAACTTCTTTTTGTGAAATATAACCAGTTTTTTTGTTTTCATGTGCATTCATTATATTGTTATAAACCTTCCTAAATGGTGCTTTTATCTTTCTTGTTGCTACCTTGCCAAGGTTTTGCTGCTTCTCACACATTGGACATTGTTCAGATAATTACATTAGCTAATATATAGCTAAATTATAGCTATTATACAGAGTATAGTGTATATAAACTATGTGGCCACCTGATCAGAACTCATGTGTTTGCTGTTATACTACGCTCCACTCTTCTAGTAAGGCTTTCCACTAGAGGTTCGTGTGGCTGGTCTGGAGGTCTGGGGTGCAGTTGGTGTTCCAGTTCATCCCAAAGGTGTTCAGAGGGGTTGAGGTCAGGGCTATGCCTGATCAATCCTGATGCCTCACTTCTGCTACATGCTGTCTTCACCTGAAAATCACTCACTGCCGCTGTAGCCCCATCTACAGCTCACCCAGAGATTACTGTGGATGGTTCCACACAGACACCTTAAAGATGGCTATGGATGTTCCTTCTTGGTTAACTTAAAGACTGCAGTTGCTAAAAGCAGTTTAGATGAATGTCTCCATCATTGGCCAGTTAATAACTTCAGTTTTATACTTACAGTATGATAATTAAAGGTAAAAATGTAATGATGCTTATGGCCAACTTCCTGTTAACATAGTTAGCACTTTATAGCACTTTATTTATAATCACACTACCCAGTGTTCCTTTTTGAGTCTGATTCCTCTCCTTGTCATTTCAGGGAGTTTTTCCTTGTCACTGTTGGCACCGGTATTTACTGTCACTTTATTTATTTAAAATTTTTTAATTTTATATCTGGTGAAATTGTAAATTAATAAAATTTATAAGTGCAGAGGTGTTCCTAATAAAATGGACTATGAATTTACATTATTATGTATTCTTGATCTTTTTTCTGCTAATAAAAGAAATAATAAATTAATAAAAGATAATTAAATACACCTGACAGTCAAGCATTAAATATATAATAGTAATATTTTTGTTTCTTCCTTTTTCCATCAAAACTGTTTATTGTATATGTACTTTAACATGTCATGTAATGAATCTAATGTACCTTTAATGTAGTAGATAGTGAAAGATCCCTATGTTACATGAAATGTGTAGGTGAGGGAGTATTCTCAATGCCAATACAATGGGGTGGGGAAAATTTTTTACTTTAATTAACCTTTTTATATCAACATAAATGTTAAATTCTCCCAAGAGAGAACTACAAATGTGACAAACTATTTATTTTCTATCCTTGTTGGCTTCATCTGTGCATCCAGAGTGGAATTATACAAATACCCCTGGAAATAGACAACTGGCAAACTGAAGCAGAAAGGCATGACTTATTTCATGCTCTTTGTATGCCTGGTTTTTGGATTGCTGCTTTTGACTTTGACCTTGCTACAGTTTAGCCTCTGATATACGTGTTTGCAAGGTGTATTGACCATTGCCTGTATTCGACCTTGCCTTCTGCCTAACGTTTTATCTTTTTGCCTAAATAAAGTTACCTGCAATTATGTCCGCTGCCTTCCTGATCACCTGACACTATTTAAATATATCAGAGCATACATTCACAATAAATTACATTCATTCACACCTTTACCAAAACTCAGTAATTAATGAGGATTTTATCAAATATGTAACCTTTGATTGGATTAGATTCATGTACAGAACTGCTTACAAGTACATCTGACAGCTGTGTCCTCCACACTTTGAGAGAGCCAGGGAGCAGGAAACATGGAATGGGAGGCTGTACATGAATACATATACCTTTTGCAATACCAAACAAGATGACATAGCCTTTCCAAAAGCCTGGACATAACAGTGTCTGACAGTAGTTTAAACTGGATTAATTACTAGGTTTTGCCACATGCATAGTACTCCCTTGTTATTGTACAGGATACCTCTTTTAGAATAATAATAGTCTGTATAACAAACACAGATTTTGTGATACCTTACATTCTAGGTATCCTAGCTATGAGTGCAAGCAGCTTGTCGAAGTGAAAGTGAAAGTTTCAGTCTCTGTAAGCTTGAGATGTAAGTGAGGCATGGCATTTGACCCAAGGTCTTGGGAAGTCTGTCTTCGAAAATTATCTGAAACTACTACAGTTCCACATTACCTCAGCATGTATTCAAGAATTGGAGCAAACTGCTGTAAATATTCATCTCTAGATACTTTAGCTAATTTTCATTTTGCCTTCCTACATCGGTACTTAGATCAGTATGGCTACTACACAATGAAAGCATCATGACAATTACTAAACTACTGAATGTATGGGAATAATCTCCTTGATATAATATTCTATAATAAGATTCTAAAAAGCCTGGACAGCATATGTTATCATGTGCTTGTATAGGACTGAGATGCTAACAATTTGAGTCACTGATAATGCTAATAGCTTTCCTTTTTAAGATAATCTGGCAAAAGACAAAGTACACACAACATTATTCCCATTAATATAATATTTCAATTGGTGTTTTTTTTTTAGATAAATGGTATACAGGTGTTTCTAAAAAAGTCATATCCTCCCTCCATTCCTATCTGCCAAGAACAGGATCCTGAGGCTATCACGACTTCAGATTGACTGCCAGACTGCCTGGTTAACTACCTAGAGAGGCTTTCTGGCTGTGACAACATCTCTGATAACATCTCAACAAAAAATTTTAAATTGGATACTTAGCTGTCCCAAGACCACACAAGTCACTTCCCAATAAATCCTCGGTAAAAGTGCCATAAGAACACTCAAGGGTCAATGTTTTGTGCATGCTGAGATGCTTTTCTGCTCACTGTTGTAAAGAGTGATTATTTGAGTTATTATATCCTTCCTGGCAGCTCGGATGAATCTGGCCTTTTCAACCTACAGAACTGTCCCTCACTCTGTGTTTTTTGTTTTCCACACCATTCTGCATAAACTCTAGAGACTGTTCTGTGTGAAAATCTCAGGAGATCAGCAGTTTCTGAAATACTGAAAACCAGCCCATCTGATACCAACAACCATGCCACGATTAAAGTCACAGAGATCAGATTTTTTCTTCATTCTGAGGTTTGATGTGAACATCAACTGAAGCTTGACCTGTATCCACATGAGATTATGCATTGTGCTGCTTCCACATGATTGGCTGATTAGATAACTGCATGAATGTGCAGGTGTACAGATATTCCTGTTAAAGTGGACAGGGGACATAAAACAACCCCCCCACACACAAACACACAGGTTTGTATGCTGAGATTATACATATTCGTGGTCTTTCATCTTTTTGATCATCATGCGCCATCAACTTTTTGTTGCTCACTAAATCACACTAAAGGCCAAAATCCAACAGGTTTCTGAACCATTTTTATATGTGGGTCTGACTTGCATCAAATGGAGAAGGTCCACAGAGCGGGCGTTTGCTACACTACAAGTCTGGTGTGAATTCTAGACGATGTGAAAATATTGAGTAGAAGGCCAGTGTTCTACGAACTCATTCAATATTATTATTCATTTTTAAATTGCTTTGGCTGAATGAATAAATGCTTCCCATAGCTCAACAAATACTTATTTTGTAGTGCTGCCTGCATTTCACATTTCACGATATAAGCCACACAGGTCTGTAATTGGAATGTAAAAACAGCTTCTGCTCTTTGCAACCTTTTGTGAATTGTGTTAGCATTACTGTAGTTCTCAAGTACACTGATTCCAAATTTTCACCCTGTCTCCTTCCAAGATGTCCATATTGACACAGCTGCAGAGATGACAGATAAAACATTTCTTAGGGAACCAGGCTTGTTCATGTTTTTCTTCACTCTGACTGCCAAAACATCACCTTAAATTCATCCTAGATTTAAAAGCTCAACTGTCGGAGGACTCTGGGAAGCCGGATGACTAGCAGTGGTCTGTTTAAGATCAGTGTTCAGTGCTCTGTGACATGCTTAAGGCCTGGTTGAATGAAAGGGGTTTAATAAACATCTTTGTTTACTAATTTTACTGTAGCATGGGACCAGAGCTTGAGCACTGTTTGTTCATGCAGTACTTTTATGCCTGTTTTTGCTGGTAAAATCTTTAGTAGTGTTAGAATTTTTTCTAAACACCACATCTAGCTTTTTTGAGATCATATGTTATGGTCTGTTTCATTAGAGGCTATGCTATTTTTTGAAGGGAAACAGGACATCTACATGTGTATATGTGCTCATCAGAGAAAGGTGGTGTATGTTAGCTGTAGCTGTGTTTCTTTCCTGTATTTTGCTCCCAATTTGATCATCTACAAATTCCCAACTACCAGCCAGCTCTCCCAATCACAAGACTGCTACCAGCCATGGAGAGTCAAGGTTAATAAGTGCTTCCTCAGAGACATGTGAAGGCAGCCAACTACTTCTTTTCAAACTGTTGCTCATACTATATCACAGCACAGCTGAGCACTCAGAGGAAACTACCAACCCCCTTCCTGTGCATACATGAGCTCAAAGATGCCCATGATTGGCCAATGTTGCTGTGGCATCATCAGGATTCCAACTAATGATCTCCTAAAGATCACAGTTCATTTCGTCACTCAGGAGCCCCAGCTGTGAACATTTGAACGCAGCAGAGTCTCTGTTGCTTTGTATGAATGGAACACTATTTCTACTAAGATGTTTTTCTACCACATTTCAGATTTTCTGACATACAGAGCTCAGCCACTTTACAATGATGCATTTACTAAAGTACAGAACAAGGTCCTACCTTAGGAATAGACAGTCTATCACTCGTTTCAAGACCCTCCTCAAAGTCAGTGCAGGCATATCCATCGGTGGAAACCAGCAGAGGGTTGATGCGTGACCGGTGGTGCAGGGGCTGGAAGGTGAGCTGGGTATTGAGCAATTTACTGACAGCTCTCAATGAGCTGCATGTGTTTGGAGGCAGTGATGGGTCGGCCAAGAGGTCCGAGATTAGTCCATGGGCTTCACCCATAACTGCAATGTCCACCATCACACTGGTGCCTGAGGACTGCAGAGACAGAAAGAGAGAGAGAGAGAGAGAGAGAGAGAGAGAAAGAGAGAGAGAGAGAGAGAGAGAGACTGAGAGAGAGAACAAAAGAACAAAATGTGAACTAAACAACTCCCTAGTGCTAATCATTTCAAGACTGACGTAATCGCTGTTTAATGCAGAGTAATGTTACGTGACAGAGTAATTGCGGGAGAAAGTGAAATTTCTGGACAAAGAAGCAATTTCTGAGTCTAATCACTGAAAGAACTCCACTGCTGAATATGCTTTCTGGCCACTGAAAGCCAAGAGAAAATGGCATGGAAAAATTATTATTGCCATGGAATCAACACTTCCTTCTAGTCAGAAATTGCATAGGTCTCTTTCTCTCTCTCAACTAGTACATCCAACAATCCATTAAAACTGACAGCCTACTCTTGGCCCAACTGTCATGGCCCACAGTCAGATTTCAATCATGCTCTTTCACTGATAGAAGATCATGATGAAGATCAAAGATTTCACTCTTTTTTTTCCTGGGCATCAACCACGCCAGGTGAACTGTCTGAGGTCCTGGTGGTGGACGATTCAGGGGAGTAAATGCACCAGGTAATCATCACCAAAACATTAAATTAAAATGCTAAAATTAAAACAGGCCTCAGAGACCAAATATCCACAGTTCTTACTTCCTCTGAAAAAGCCAAGTTCCAGGCTTATTGGCCATTTTTTATACATTACAGTGCTCACAACACAGGGTAGTACCCCTCTCAGCCACCAGAGGTCTTAGGCTCCTGAATACTGGACTATATGATTTTACTTCCTG
Source organism: Notoglanidium macrostoma (assembly GCA_030068235.1). Lineage (NCBI taxonomy): Eukaryota > Metazoa > Chordata > Actinopteri > Siluriformes > Auchenoglanididae > Notoglanidium > Notoglanidium macrostoma. Next base: position 16,950,000 of record JAQQZR010000004.1, read on the forward strand.
GTTCTTAAAGTATATATGTCAGGTTTGTTTTAAATGTGTTTGCAAAATCTTTCCAAACTCAGACTCTCTGAGTTTGCCCTGTACCTCACCTTTTTTTCCCCTGCCATATATTGTTTTGGCTTATGAATCTTGATTGTGTGTCTCGAATATTTTGTGTGTGACACTTGCCTGTTTTCTGGGTTTCAGTGGCTAGTATTCGGGGCTCTCACCGCCACGACCCAGGTTTGATTCCCAGGTAGGGAAACCAACCCAGCCACAAGGGAGTGCACAACCTAATGTATTTCTGAGTGCTAGTCCCAAGCAATGGGAGGGTTACGTCAGGAAGGGCATCCGGTGTAAAAACTTGTTGCCCATGCAGACAAAAATGGATCCGCTGTGGCGACCCCTAACGGGAGTAGCCGAAAGTAACAACAACCTGCCTGTTTTCTGATTTCAAGCTTTGGTTTCAAAAAAAGTTTGGTTATAATGAGCTATAAACAAAAACAATATATCACACCACAGCAACACAGATATACTCTTGGTCCTATTGTCCCTTCTGTCAGCACTCAGGCATTTGGGCTTCCTAAATGGTGGCTATGCCTGTCTGACTCTGATGTGCCCTGTTCAACCCTATTCCTCCTGACAGCTGAAAGACATCCTGATGAAGAGGTTTACCTTAAGCCATATGTTCTGGTCTACATTAGGCTCTTGGTCATTATCTTCTACAGTGCCTAGCATTTTATATCCAAATGATGCCATTTTTGCATGTGATAACCTTTTCATGAGGGATGAGACAATACAGCACCTTTTGGTGAAAACTAATTTGGAACTAGTAATATATCATTGTTTTGCTAACCAATATCATGACATTTATACATGTGCAAATCTTTTAAAATATGCTACAATTTCCAGATTTCCACCCTGATCTAAGAAACTACTGAAGGCTTAGATCAATCTATTTCTTATAAAAAATAATACTGTAATCATTATTAGCTTAATGAAATTTCAGTGAAGTGGAAATTTAACATTCTAAATCACTTATATATATATATATTTAATTTCAAATGTAATTATATAAATTTTTATGTAAATTTATGAATAATTTTTCATTCACTTTATTAGAAACACCTGTATACCTACTGACTCATGCAATTACCTAATCATGTGTCAATAGTGCAGTGCATAAACTCATGCAGATACATCATAATTACACTGTGATCTCAGTGATTTTAACCTGGTCATGATTTTTAGTGCCAGACTGGCTGGTTTGAGTATTTCGGTAACTGCTCATCTTCTCAGATTTTCACATACAACAGCCTTTAGAGTTTACTCGGAATGGTGCAATAAAGAAAAAGCATCCAGTGAGTGGCAGTTCTGCAGATGGTGAGATGAAAGAGGTCAACAAAGAACGACCAAAATTGTTTAAGCTGATTAAAAGGCTACAGTAACTCAGATAACCACTCTGTACAATTGTGGTTAGCAGAAAAGCACAACACATTAAACCTTGAGACTACAATAGCAGAAGACCATGTCAAGTTCCACTTCTGTTAGGCAAGAACAGAAAGCTGAGGTGCATTGGACGCAGACTCACCAAAACTGGTCAGTGAAAGACTGGAAAAACGTAGCCTGGTCTGATGAATCTAGCTTTTTGCTGAGGCACACAGGTGGTAGGGTCAAAAATTGGCACCAACAGCATGTAGCAATGGACCAAACCTGCCTTGTGTCAACAGTCCAGGATGGTGGAGGTGGTGTATAAAGTGTTGGGAATGTTTTCCTGGAACTATTAACACTTTCCTGGGCCATTAATACCAATTAATCATCGTTTGAGTGTCAGAGCCTTTGGGATGTGGTAGACTGGGAGATTTGCAGTATGGAAGTGAACCTCTGTGAAGTGAAAATTCTGCAGGACTTGCATGATACAGTCATGTCAGCCTGGACCAGAATCTCGAAGGAATGTTTCTAACATCTTGTGGAATCCATGTCATAAAGAATCGAGGCTGTTTTAAAAGCAAAGTTTAAAAGCAAAGCTCTATCCATTATTTTTATTAATTATTATTAGTATAGTGTTCTTAATAAAGTGAGCCAAAGTGCTGTATGTGTTATATTCAACACAAACTCAGCATCAATAAGCTGAGAGCTGTAAGAATGTCACTTTTTTTGTTTAAATAAACTTAATCATACACTTTTTAAAACTTATTTTCAGAGGTGCTGAGATGTAAAAAAATTAAACATTTCTGGCCAAGTCATTTGAGCTCTGAACCGTGTAAACATAGGTGTTGGCTTCACACTGGTGATTCCAGCATTTAGAAATGGTATGTGCTTTGACTACTAAAGCATTAGAACTTTGAAGTTATACTATTTTTTTCAAAAACAGTGTCCTCCACAATGAATATAGATGAAATTGGTGCCAACACACCTGTAATAGTCCCCTTCCCCACTGTCAAAGGTAACAGCCCATCAGTCTGGAATGTCATTGTTATGGTTTCACACATCTTCTTGCCTACTAATGACTGAATAACAATTGGTAAATTACCATTCCATTATCTTATGAATAGCTCTGGGTGGGCTATCAAGAGCTGCTTTATGACCAGAGACTGAAATATGCACGTAGGTACAAACAAAATATATTTTGTTGTTACCTATTTTTGAAAAGGTTAATTTAATGTGTCTGTACCAGGCAAAGTTGATTTAGCTTAGAAATGAGAATTACTACTATTTACTTACCAAAATCCTCCACCGTAAGTGTGATGGTTATGCAATACCATTTAAACACACATCCATTCATCCATCCATCCATTACCTATCCTGCTTAGCCATCAGGGTCGCAGGAAGCTGGAGCCACTCCCAGCTGATTTCAGGTGAGAGGCGGGGTATAGCCTGGACAGTTCACCAATCCATCATAGAGACAGATTCACACTCACATTCACAGCTATGAGCAATTTAGAGTAGCCAGTTGACCTAATTTGCATGTCTTTGGGTTGTGGGAGGAAACTTGAGTACCCAGAGGAAACCTGCACACTCATGGGAAGAACATGCAAACTCCACACAGAAAGGCTGGCATGGTTATAACCCTCTTGCTGTGAGGTGACACTGCTAACCACTGCTATTACCGATCAGTATCACTTCTCTCTTTTCTTTCTAAAATCCTTAAACGCACTGTCTACAATCAACTCTCTCTCTATCTCTCGGAGAACAACCTACAGGATCCTAATCAGTCTGGTTTCAAA
>JAQQZR010000004.1:16956500-16967586 GCA_030068235.1 Notoglanidium macrostoma
TTCTGTGAAGCTGCTTTGTGACAATGTCTGTTGTTAAAAGCACTATACAAATAAAATTGAATTGAATTGAATTGAATATTATTCTCCATTTATCAAAATTTGGCTTCTCAAAGCCAAGTGATTTCTGCAACGTGAGAAAAACAAGCCTCCTCCTGCGGATGCCAGCTAAAGATGTACACAAGGTGAGCGCAAAAAAAAACCCTGGACTATTACTATATACTATATATATTATTATGGTCTTTGTTGTTAGTCAATCAGATTGGTTGATTCTGCAATGTTTTGATTCGTATTAGAGTCATGCTAAGAGTTTCAGTTTCATACTAAGTCATTTCCTAGAGTGGTGGAGTTATTATTATTATTTTTTTAAATACTTACACCATGTACTGCTGCTGCTCTTACAGTTTTTCTACTATATAGACATATGATATATGAAAATGTTCAGCTTCTTCAACTGTCACGCACTTTTAAATATCTAAGCTTTGTGATTTATCATATTTAAGCCTTCATAGTTTCATTCTCTCTGTGCTGATTAATAACCTTAGACTTTAACTATGTTTATTCCATCCGTTGTTTCATTTAACAATGAATTCCAGCTTTACCTTTTAATAGATGACGGTATCACATAGTAAGGCCCCAGGGAACACCCAGTGATGTCCAGCAACACCCTAGGAACCACGTGAGGGCAGCCTATAACAACCTGTATTGCTCTGAACCCAAGCATTGGATGATAACTAGCACACTTCACATTTTCACCAGGAAAAGTACATTCTACAAACAAACAAACAAACAAATATTCTAAATTTAATTTTTACTGATATGTCATGGTCCACCTTACCTTTACTTTTCCACTACACCCCTGCCTATTGCTCAGTTGTACACTGGTACAACATAAATAGTGACATTTTCTCTAAACTGAGATAGTATGTACGCTTAGTCATTTGCCAAAACTGTAGTAGTATTTGTCAGGCATTTGCAATACAGTAAGCTAATAAATAAAACATCTACTTCATAATTCCTAGTATTCTCTGCACTTATTTAGCTGTCTGGGGAAAGATGTTAGCGAAAATGAAATAAACTGTGTTTTGAATTATGACTGCCACTTGAAATTGTACTGTTAAAAAGGTTTAGATGAAGACCTTGAAAGGTGGCAAACACCCAGAAGCCAATGAATATTAAGAGCAATGAAACCTTGTGCAGATGAGCAGAGCAAAATCAAAACCAGTCACATGGATCTATTGACATCCATCCAGCTGTCTCTTCTCACCCCTTTGCACAGTCTTAGGAGAACATATGGTCGTAAAAATTCTTTTTAAACTGTTGGCTCTCTCAAACCCATGCCAGACCACCCAGCATTGTATATCGACATCACTCCGATCTCAGACCATAAATAAGGCATGCTACGTTGACAAGTTTGCTTCATGCTTGTGAAAAGGTGAATTGTTGGAGCTTTAGCTCCTTATGTCTCCACGTGTGCCCATTTAAGACTTTAATCTAAACAACTCAAACACCTCCCTTCACTTGGCTATTAAAATGTCAAGAAAAACATGGCAGTTCCTTCAATCTGGACATTCACTTTCCAGTTCTGGAGAAAAGTAGATTGGAACCAAGCAAATAATGCATCACGTTTGTCCTTTCCCTAACAACATGACCCTTTACAAATCAAGTAAGGACAACATGTTCAGTCAAACTGCTCTTAGTCTATTAAAAGACTTTGCCTCTTTTCTTTTACTCTTACTCACTCTGTGCCTCACTAGTTCTCTGTCGCTCTCCTCCCTCCCCTTGCCCTTGTTTCTCTCTAGGCTGCTTTGAGGTGGTGAGTGAGAGGGGGCGTGGACAACAGCATCAACTCACGCGGTACATGCTCCTGCAGTAGGGCCTTGTAAGGAATAGAAGCTTTGGAGAGCCTGGATGAGAAGAGACTGCCAGTCACATTAGAGTCAAGTATGACATCTAAGTGGCTGTGGGGCAAGCAAATGCAGTTTCTTCAGCTGCTCTGCCACTATTGATCTAAAGAGGGTCCTGACCTCATTAGTATAATAAAAGCCACACACTGTTTTAATCAACCCAAAACCAACAACAGTGCAGTCTTACAAAACACATTTGCATGATCCATTATTTAAACAAGCATACACTCACACTTCATGTATAAAGAGGCTATATTATATTATTGATTAACATCAGTGGGGTTTCTGCTCAATTTTACTGTCTTGTTTCTATCAACAAAGGTAAACTAATCATATTTCTTTCCATTTTAGTCAAAAAACACATGCAACAAATGAATGCTTCTTCAGGAAATTTTTAAGGTTTTCATACCATCAGTGCAGCCTACCTTCACATCTCCCCAATCAACACAGGACAGCTTGAAGAACATGCTCCTGAATCAGTCTGCCTCACCTGTCCTTCATCTGTACAGTTTCATTTCTCAGGCTATACAATAGGTAGCTCCAAGGAAGCATATTATTTTTGGAATGACCTGAAAGTGACCTGAGTGGCATCACAGGTAAAAGATTATAGAAATGAAGAATTATTTCAATTTCTCCAAAAACATTTATTCATGATATGTTTAAATTAAAAGTATTTTGAACATGTCATGTTGCAGATTTTGTCTTGTTTTCATATTACTGATTACTTGCATTTCTTAACATAGCTTGACATGGACTTTCTGCTGTCACATCCAGCCCTGAATGATACAAAATAATACAGTCTATAGATGACTTAATCCACAGATACCCAAGGAATAAAACAGGATGGGGCATGTTGTTATAGGAAATTAATCCACACCAGGGTGGTGTGTTACACCAGATGAAGCAGAGCAGCCTGATTTATATTTGATACTTTACACTGTGTGTGCTTGCAGAAGCAGCAGCAATGAAAGCAGCATTGTTCACACACTTACATCCCTATCCATCAGCTTTACACAACTGTTAAATGTGTGGCAATTTCACAACCTCACAGTAAGAAGGTTCTGGGTTCCAAGTTGCTGGCCAACTGGGGCCTTTCTGTGTAGAGTTTGAATGTTCTCCCTGTGCCTGCGTGGGTTTCCTCAGGGCATTCCAGGTTTCCTCCCACAGCCTAAAGACATACAAATTATGTCAACTGGCTACTCTAAATTACTCTAATTGTGAGCGTGACTTGTTGTTCGTCTCTGTGTTAGCCCTGTCATAAATTGGTGACCTGCCCAGGATGTACCCCGACTCCCACCTGAAGTCAGCTGGGATTGGCACCAGCTTCCCCACGACCCTTATGGATAAATAGTATTCTTATGGATGGATGACTGGATGGATGGATAGATGGATGGATGTTTATCATGCTTTTGATTAATGTACACAGCCAGATATCTGCAGGGATTGCATTTACTGCTGACTAGCTAGCTAACATCAACACAGCTGTGGGATTTAACTCCACCATTTCAGCATACGCTTTGGAGCATTACAAATCTTATTAAAAACCTTATTATTTCTTATTAAAATGATTAAGTAATAACATCTCAATAGGCCTGCCTGCAGTCCCGATCTTTCACCTATAGAGAACATTTGGCAGAGCTGGAAACCTATATCAGGCAAGAATGGAACAAAATTCCAACAATAAAACTCCAGAAACTCATAACCTCGATGCCCAGACATCTTCAAACTGTTTTGAAAAGAAGAGGAGATGCTACACCATGGTAAACATGCCCCTGTCCCAACTATTTTGAGACCTGTAGCAAGCATGAAATTTGAAATGAGCTCATTTTGTGCATAAAATTGTAAAATTTCCCAATTTGAACATGTGTTGTTATCTATGTTCTGTGTGAATAAAATATGGGCTTATGTGATTTGAAAGTCTTTTAGTTTTTAATTTATTCAACTTTAAATAACGTCCCAACGTTCTCCAGGTATCCACGCATTCTCCGCTATGCATTCTCTATTCTCTCTATCCAATCTGATGCTACCTATCCCCGTTCATCCCAGCAACACCTGTCTTCATTGGCCCATCATTTAAACTACCTTTCATCTTGCCTGTTATTAATCTCAGCCCTCAGTCATACATCTGAGACCTCCATTTTGGTTTCTTATTCTGCATTCTCTGAGCCTTTGTGTCTCTTAAAGCTCACAGCCCTTCTGTTCCTCAAAACATGCAGCCATTCTGTCTCTCAAAGCAAAGTAGCCTCTAAAGCATTGCAGGTGCTCTCTCTATACCTATCTCCATCCCAGAAACTCTTGATCTCCCTCTGAAGCATCACACACACTCTAACTCAGTCTTACTTAAAGTCTGTGGACACTCCCAATCAGTCTCATTCTGACAACAGCCATTCTCTTTGCCACCCTCTGGGTCCACAGCCTCTTTGGTAAACAACCTTTTACTTACTCTCTCCATTTTATCACACACTCTCCTATTCATCCCAACTCCTATTCCCCTAATCATTCCAAACCTCTGCCACATTCATCCCAACCTATCCCATCCCTACATACCCCATGCCGCTTCACTCATCTCAACCACCTCCACCATTCTTTCCAAATCTCAACACATACGAATTATTAAATCTATTGGACAATTATACATCAAATGACTGGTATGAAAAAGTGGCATTGAAAGAATCCTGCTGTTTATTTCCACTGGAGAGATGGCCACTGGCAGCATTTCCCAAACCCCATAGCCACAACAAAAGGAGCTAATTTCCCTTATTCTTCTGAGTATCAAATAAACTATTTGCCCTGCAATTCAGCATGGTTCAGTGTAGCAGTAAGACAGCAACAAGTTAAGTGTAGCAGTAAGACAGCAATGCCTGCATGAGGTATGATTACAACAGATGAGGGTGCAAAAAGACAAAAACAGTCCATCCAACTATGTAAAACTGTCACTGTTACCTCTCTCACTATTTTAAACTGATATACACAATTACTCAGACTAATCCAGGGCTGCTCTTGACCTATATTGAGCATGCTACACCCAATCTTTTGTGCTGCTGGGAATAGCAAAGGGCCTCAGAGCTATAGACAGATGACTTATGTCTTTCTTAAATGAATATATAGGTCCCATTGGTCATACAACTCAATACCACAGCATTTGTACTGCTTGTAAAGATGGACAATATGGGGGGAAAATAAGTTATAACACACCTCACTAATAAATAACACCAATTATTAAAAATAATTTTTATTTTTTCCCAATTCAGGAGGAGACAGAGTATGCCAATGACAGCAGAGAGTGGGTTATGTACTAGTCTGCCTACTGGCATTATTAAATAGGCTACATTAAACTTTGACAGATTAGTTCCAGAAAGTGTCACCCCAAGAAAACTAATTGACCTAGCTGTCCCCCCCAAGTAGAAAAGTTCTGTCTGGGCCCCTGATATGGGCTAAACAGTAAATAGGTTTTTTGTCACTTCAACACAAAGATTCATACAGTCGACCCAGATTTGAGAATTTTGGCATTTGTTTCTCACTTGGGCTCTGCCACCAGCTATGTAGAACGATGTACTTAATGTAAAGACAGTTTGCAACTAACAAATAATATATTTAATTACAGTAAAAAAAAAAACTCATGTTCAGAGAGACAGTAAGACAAATGGGCCCCACCAGCTGAGTGCTACATGCCTTATGCCTCCCATCTCTGGTTACTCACTGAGTAAAGAGGACAGAACCTTATTTAATTTTTGGATTATCTCTATAACATGAGATAACAAACATATTTCCATGTTTGTCATAGTGTAGTCAGCCTCTTGTCGTGTACGAGTATAATTATAATATATACTGGGTGGAGAGGGGGCATATTCAAATATAATCAAAATGCCAGTCCACCACAGGGCCAACACAGACGAACAACCACACACACTTGCATTCACACCCATTTTGCAATCCAGAGTAGCCAGTTGACCTAATCTGCTTGTCTTTGGACTGTGGGAGGAAACCGGAGCACCCAGAGGAAAGCCACGCATGCACTGGGAGAACATGCAAACTCCACACAGAAAGGCACCCTGGGTGACCCGGGGATCGAACCCTTCTTGCTGTGAGGCGACAGTGCTAACCACCTCACCACCGTGCCGCCCCCATATAATGATATAAAATATAAATAAAAATATTTCAATGCTACAAAAGGCAACCACATACCATCGTTCAAAATAATCAGTAGCAAATGTAATCATAATCATAACTAAACAAATTGCCAATATTTACAATAACATATAAAGTTTTGTGTAAATTTAGGATCAGTAGTTAATGGGACACTTAATATTGTGACACTGTACCAATAATAACACTTCCCTTCAGAGAGGACATGCATGATGAGGTAAGGTTAATGTCAGTTAATGCTCATTTTGCATTTGTGCTTAAACTGTAATTGTGGAATTAAATAATATTTTGCTATAAAGTGTCAGTGTATAAATGTTTTACATCCAAATGACCACTGAAGACACACTGGGGCACATGATGATGACACCATGTTTAAAATGGCAATGGCAAATGACCGTCCATTTTATATGGCCATTTATGACTAAATGGGTAAGTAAGAGACAAAAATGTGTGTGTGTGTGTGTGTGTGTGTGTGTGTGTAGTGTGTGTGCGTGTGTGTGTACGTGTGTTTGAAAGAGAGAGAGAGAGAGAGAGAAATTTCAGTTACCCAGCAGTCAGTCAACCTGCTAGTAAAGACAAGGCCAGGAGGCTGATAGAATATCCTCATGAGACTCCACTGTCCTCATAGGAGGCCATCATGTTTTCTCAACTACTCTGTGTGTATATCCTGGTAAGATCCTCATATGAGGACCATTGCATATTACTCCTTTGCCAAACCTCTTTCTGTTGAAGACCTTGATCAAATTCAATAGTTATCAGGTGCTACGAAACAAATTATGAGGGAAAAATTACAAGGCACACAACTTTAGAGTTTGGGTATCAGGAGAATATGAAAAGGTTTTAACCATCAACGCATTAGTGACAGAAATTCTTCATTTTGAAAATAGACAAAGAAAAATCAAATCAAGCAGTGTGCATTTATTTAATAAAATTTAACATGCTCACCAAACAAACAAAAACATGCTGTTCTTTAGTTTTCTTGTAAAGACAGAAGCCAATCTGAATGATATACCTGGGTGCCTAATTAAGTGGGTTTTTCAAATATAACTTATTACTTATCATTAAAACTGCACAAGGCACACAATGTGACTCCGCATAAAAGCAACCCAAAGGTGAATTAGCCCTTGGCCTGCTGTGCTGGGTTAATATTTCTATAAGCATAAATAGCATAATAGTGTCTAAATGATGTTTGTTAAAATCCAAAGTAAGAGATCTTAACTCACAGACTAATCACCCCAAGAGAGCTGAGTCATAGTACAAAATAGACCTCAAATGATTAGATGTAACAGTGTACATTGAAACATAAATCAGGGTGAATAATTGCTGTATACTTTTCCAGGGCCACACAGAGTTCTGCCAATGAGGTGAATGAGTGGTGTTTTTTCCACTCTTCTTAGTGAGTGTGACATCAGTGCCAGGCTAAGTGGGAGCTCTGGCCAGGATGTGATTGGGTTATACAGCTTTAATGGCCTGGCCTGTGGAGAGGCTACATTAACCCCACATGCTGCCATCCACACAGCCACAGGGCTTATTATATCCCCTGCACTAATAAGAGCGGGTCTGGTGTCCCAAAGCAGCATAATAGAGAACACCAGAAACCTAAGCAGATATGTGTTCACACACAGCTGAAAGCATGTATGCTCATGTGTAAATGTTACATTTGGCTTTTATTGCTATTCAAATTTACACTACACTGCTAATGTATATTCTCAAAATACAGTAATTCAAATAATATCACCATCTGGGAGCAAGACACATGTAAGAAAAAAATTATTTGCTATGTATACATGTATAATATATTATGATGACAGCCCTAGGCAGCTTCTAAGTTATTCTAAATAGATTTTCAGTCACCTCAAGAAATTATAGAGAGGTATTTCTCAATACAGTCCTCAAAATGAGAACATGTTGGCTCTTCTCTAACACCTCACATACCTGTATCAGGATGTATCTCATATTCTTGATTACTTGGCACAAATGTGTTGGGAGCTTGGAGTAAGCAAAAACATGGACCGTCTGAAGTCTCTAAATAATTGGTTGAGAAACACTGTCATGGATCATTTTAAGTTATAGTCACATTTTCATAGTAATTAACAGGGTATCAGAAAATACTGAAATTCAACTGATCCATGAATAAAGGAATAAACATCAATATGTATCAATAAGGACAGGGGGAACACTTTAATAAGTGCCTATAATAAGTGCTATAATAAACACCTATAATAAGTCCTGTGCTTTATCCAAATCCTGTTGAAAATTATGCATAAACGTTTACCCTGTCATGAAGCTGCTCCAATCCAAAAATCTGAACATAATGGTTTCCTTATGGATACATTTTAAAAAGTAAAGTTCTCATTAGTAAGAAATTATACAATTAAAAAAGTATAAGTTATATAGTGAAATACAGCTAGTTAAATATTGCTTGTGTCTCCTTTTGTTTGGGATTAAGGAAAGAGCTGGACTGTCCATCTTTATGCGTCTGTGAACAAATTGTGTCCTGCTAGAATTAATCTGGCTCACTGCTGTCTGGTGTAACCATGGAGACGTGAAAAGGTAATGACGCAGTTGAGCACTCCTTCAGGTATTGCTAAGCGTGTAGATGTTGCATTATTTACTGGTTTCATTTAATTTAATTTCTGCCTATCAAATTTGGTGGGCAGTATCGGCTATTACGGCTGGTTTATGGAAAATCTGAACAATATAATCCTATTTGCAGGAAAATCAGAGCTTATAGCGACCCACTGCATAGGTGATAGACCATCTCTCTCCTGTGAATTAAAGGTTGTTTGACCCCAATACTTATTAACTCATGTATGGCCATGATACTATGGGAAATGCACTTTATATTCAGACTGGCCATAAAAGCAATGCTTTGGGTTTACTCTTCTATAAAACAATGATTAGCTTTAAAAGTAAAACTGCCTATCATGAAATTAAAAAATTATGTAAATAAATCACACAGAGGTGCCATTTTGTTAGGTACAACTTTTCCTGGACTGTATTCAGAGTTAAGTGTTTACAGTAAGGATTTAATTCAGAAATGGCACACATTAGTATTTAGACTTCAAATGTAACTACAGATTTAACTGCTATTGAGTAGTTTCGCAAGAGTAAAGTATGTGGGGTTGAGTTTGAGTAAAACAGAGGCATGTCTCAATTCTGACCATTGAGTTAAGTGCATTTTGCTTGTGCAGTATTAGCTCGCATGAGGAGCAGTGAAGTCTCGCACCACTGTCTAAGAATGCATGAAGACTGAATTTTTATGGAGAAAATTAGGAATAATGCTTAAAGTGTGTTGTCAGTGTAGTAGATAAAAGCAACATCAGATTATCTTTCAAATTAAGTGAATGTTTTTTGTTTACAGGAGAGCACATTGAATTAACTTCAAATTAATTAATTGGGCAAATCCAAACAAACTAAAATCTTGACAAAACAGATTATATCTTGCAAACACATGACAAGTTCATGACCTCAATTTAGTATCTTGTGGTTCCATTAAGTTTCAGCGCTTGATAGCTGTAAAAAATCAAGTCAAGTGCTATTTTGACAACATATTACACTTGACAGAAAAGGAAAAAAAACTTATGGCAAGTGCATAGCCAAAGTCTAAATGCATGCAAACTTCTCAGTATAAATATTGACATAACATCTAGAATTATGTCACCAATTCCCAGTAAAGCTCCATAAGCTCATGGAGCACTTTAGAATTTACCATGTACAATGTTTGCCAGACATCCTTTACCCTGTCCATCTGTGGAAAGTAACCATCATAATACCACGCTAAGCGGATAATATTGGGGAGGTAACACGGTTAATACATAGTGTAATAAGGGTATCGGGGCCATGTGACCATTAACACATATCACAATTATATTAGACACCCCTATGATGTTGCTGTACCATTTAGGCATATGGTTAGAGACTAGAGCGTTAACTTTTTCAATGGACAGTAATAATTGATCTTAACACTGTCAGAGAAAGTGGCCAGTTTCTCACCACCGCACCACTGTCGGCTGTATATATTTAGTTTGCGGTTGACATTAAAATGTTTAAAGATGTGAGCAACACTGCACTTGATTTGCTTTTACCAACACCAAACACACAACCACGACCATATCACTGCTGTACCTAAGGTCCACTACCAAAAAAAATCTCTGGAATGTGGTCCTCTGTTGAGATGCACATCGATGAACAATGATGTAATAAGATCCAATTTTCAATCTGATTTTACACCATTGTGATATTTTACATAGATATAATAAGTTAATGCTTTGGCAGGCAACAACAGTAGTCAATAATAGGTAGTAAACATTATGGCTTGTGACAAAGCAAGAAGATAAATAAATAGCTGCAGCTTTTTACTCATGCAACAGTGTAATGGATAAAGTTCAAGAACTGACTCTCCCCCTTTTTTCTAAGCAGATGAGTTCATGAGACTCTAATAATAATAATATTAATAATAATAATAATAATAATAATAAGTCTTGTACAACAGTCTTCTAAGCAGGGTGAATATCTTAAACTTCTTTGTTGAGCTAAAACTGAAATTATTTGTTGGGTTTTTTGGTTTACCAGACTACATTGAGTATGCGTTTCTGTGGATATGTAGCTCAACATTCCATGGCTTTGTGCCTGTTCACAAAGTTCTTTTTGCTTAAGTTACTCATGTTGCTTTTGGCTCCCAGAATATCACACTGATTCAAACGGCCTGCATCATTGCTCTCATAAATACTCTGTAATCCGTACTGTCTGCTAACCTATACCTACATTAAAAGTACATATTTGTCAAAATAACATAACTGTATGAAAACTGATATATATATAGCACTTTCGCCTCACAGCAAGAAGGTCCTAGGTTCGATCCCTGGTCACCCAGGGTGCCTTTCTGTGTGGAGTTTGCATGTTCTCCCTGTGCATGCGTGGGTTTCATCGGGGGGCTCCGGATTCCTCCCACAGTCTAAAGACATGCAGATTAGGTCAACTGGCTACTCTAAATTGCCCATAGGTATGAATGCGAGCGTGTGTGGCTGTTTGTC
>JAQQZR010000004.1:16971607-16984228 GCA_030068235.1 Notoglanidium macrostoma
ATTAATCTGTTTATTATTACAGGAACTTTTGTAGACTTATGTTCCTGTCATCACTTCCAGTTATAAACAGTTGTTCAATAAGCACTCTCTTTTTTTCTCTCTCTAGAATAAAAAAATTAGGCTTGTTATGTCACCGTGATAAAAAAAAACAACTTAGTGTGTCATAAAACTTAAAGGGACATCTTTACCTCTTGACTGTTATAAAGTGCTGGAAATGGAGACTCCTTCCCTATATGTTAAATAAATGCCTTCATACAGAAAGCTCCATATAAACAGTCCATTTTTTTCTTTGCACATAAAAATAGGTGTTTAAGTTATTTATCAGGCTAAAATTATGTGACATGCTCACCATACAAGTTACTTAACTGTTATTCTAGAAACAACATATGGGAATAAGAATATTGTTATAGTCCTTGCAGCCAGCACTATTGTCAGAGCTGTTATGGAAAGTGAAGGAGGAGGGAGTGCAATAAGAATAAAAAGGAGAAATCACAGATGTGAATTTCCTGGAGTGAGAGGAGAACCTAGTTATTCTGTCCCTGAACAAAATCACATCAACAACTGCTTAGGCTTGAATGAATACAGCTTAGACAGAACAGGGCCAATCTGACTTTGAAACACTTAATGAGATTTAGGGCTCCATTTTTGCACAGTCACAAGTGCAATTTAGTGGTACAACAACAGTATGTGTCAAATTTAGTTGGGTGTAAGCCATTTTTTCCTGGGTTTTGCCCTTTTTATGTGTTTTTCATGGTCAGGCATGAACACGCTGGTGCTGATGTGGGTGGAGCAGCACAGCAGAGGGTCAGACAAAATGCAGCACATTAAAGCTGCCCTGGACCCCCTTTACTCCAGATGCAAGGCTAAATTGTAAAGTAACAAAACGAAATGAAGTGAAACGAAACAAAATAAAAAACAAAACTAAATTCAGTCCTGGCTGCTAAAAGTAATCCGACAGTTGGTTAAAATTAAATACCACCCTCACCATATTTATTGCTATTATAGAGAAAAGAATTCTGTTTTCTAGAGTGGTTGTAAATAAATAAACAACAAGAAGGGCTCCCAAAAGAAAAATGCATTTGTTGAAGGTTTTGTCAGATGGATATTGTTACTTTGATGTATCAATATATCAGTAAGTGAAATTTAGTTTTGGTTATTAAAGGTTATTTTTCCCTGTTGTTACACCCCTGTGTTCAAAGGTCATGTGCTGTTCTGGTCACTGGTCACCCTGACATTATTCAGTGGAATCTATATAGAGAAGTCCATTTCATATGTTAAATACTTCACAGACAATGAGTGAGTCTATTAATTGCCGGGAGCTGATCATGACTGAAGCTAGTTGCGTTTGCACCCTCAACAAACTTTAAAATGGCAGATTTAGGCTGTTATCTATGTAAGACAGACACCCCATTTACACTCATACTGTTTTCTGTTTGCTTACTGCCTGCCATGCCCACACATGCCAATGCAGTCATTTTGTGCCTATGCATTTGGGTAAGGATCATGGAAATTTTATTGATAAAAATGTCAATAGATTCAAAGCCAATTAATCATAGTGTTTATGTGCCAAGATTATCTGCTGTGCAAGCTCCTATGTTTATAAGACATGTCAGCTGTTGAGTTACAAAAGAGGCATGAACCAGGGAAATGGAGGTGGGGCAAACAGTGGGGGATGGGGTCAGCCCCTAGCATATTTTTAAATGGAACACAAAGCCCACAGCTAGGAAGACTGCATATTTTTGCTGGATTTCTCATGAATCTCACAGAGGGGTTGTAGCTCTACGTTAGTTACAAATATGACATCACCAACTTAACTGAGCACTGCCAAACATTTGACTGATTTAAACACAAAAGAGAAACAAAACAACAAGACTTGAAAAAGAATGAAGAACAAAGATAAGGTTCTTTTTTTGCTATTATCAAACTGTATGCACATAACCAATAAATATATCATTACAGGTGACAAGGATGTCATTGGATATTTTAGGCTGTCACTGAGAACATAACAACAAAAGTTCTCAATTGTAAATACATAGGTGGATTGAAGACAAGAATGTTTGCTTAAAAATGTATAATCACATACACTATATGGTCAAAGGTTTGTGGACAACTGACCATCACTCTGAGAATATATGCTTGATGAACATATCATTCCAGATTTATTCCCCCTGTGTTTGTTGTTATAATGCGCTCCACACTTCTGTTTGGCTTTCCACTAGATGTTGGAGTGTGGCTTTGGGGATTTGTGTTCATTCAGCTACATCCATATACCACCAAACATCTAGAAGTGTTGTAAGACTTTAACAGGAGGACATTTAGAAACTTTCACCTTTAAAAGTACTGTTCTTTAGAACTATATGGCTGTCATGTGGTATGACCTGAGGAAAACAATACAAAATTAAACTGTATCTGTAAATCCTTATTTACATTCTGTATTATTTTTGTATTATCAAAATGTTATAAAGATCATTGGTGGCAACCTGTTTGTTTTGATGGTTAATTCTGTTCTTGGTAAATTTGAGTGAACTTTAACAGTTTAATGAATTTAACACTGCCTTATTGTATTTTTATTTAACATGATTAAAGTGTTCATATTCTACATTTTCTCCTAATGTAATGCTATAATGTGTGGTTTTATAAACCAACAACAGTTGTAATTCCTTCTACATTACCATTTTCTTATCTTGTGCTCCGCAGTACACACACACACACACACACACACACACACACACACACACACACACAGATGTATAATATTTATAATATTGTGTCTGTCCTCCATGTGCTGTCAGAACAGCTATGACCCATTGAGACATGGATTGCTCAAAACCCCTCAACGTGTGCTGCGGTAACTGGCACCAAGATGTTGGCAGCAGAAGGGCGCATTATCCTGTTGAAAGTGGCCATTGACATTAAGGAATACTTTTGTCATGAAGGGGTGTACTTGGTCTGCAACAACATTTAATTAGGTGGCACATGTCAAAGTAACATCCACATGAATGCCAGGACCCAAGTGTCCCAGCAGAACATTGCCCAGAGCATCACGCTGCCTACACCAGCCTGCCTTCTTCCCATAGTGCAACCTGCTGCCATTTCTTCCCCAGGTAAGTGACACACACACGCCCAGCCATCCACATGAGGTAAAAGAAAATGTGATTTCACATTGCTCCATGGTCCAGTTCTGATGCTCACATGCCCATTGTAGGATCTTTCTGCACTGGACAGGGACAGCATGGGCACTCTGACCACTCTGCAGGTACGCAGCCCCAAACACAGCAAGTTGTGCTGCACTGCGTGTTCTGACACCTTTCTATCAGAGACAGCATTCACTTTTACAGCAGTTTGTGCTACAGTAGCTCTTCTGTGGGATCGGACCAGACAGGTTAGCCTTCACTCTCCATGAGCATTAATGAGCCTTGGACGCCCATGACCCTGTTGCTGGTTCACCGGTTATCTTTCCTTGGACCACTTTTGGTAGGTCCTCACCATTGCATACTGGGAACACCATACGAGACCTGCTGTTGTAGAGATGCTCTGAGCCAGTCATCTAGTCATCACAATTTGGCCCTAATCAAAGTCACTCAGATCCTTATGCTTGCCTGCTTTTACCTGCTTCCAACACATCAACTTAAAGAACTGACTGTTCATTTGCTGCCTAATCTCAGGCTATAAAGTACAAAACACTGCTGGTAGGGGATGTGAGGTGGGCAAATGAACTGAATCACTTCTTTAATAGGTTTGATTCATCCAGGATGCAATCTCTACCGTCTGCTGCAGGCACACCCACCCCCACCTCTGTTACACTTCTGACACCTTGGACACTTCACACCTCCTCCACACACCCTGTGCACTGTTCCCCTCCCCCAACCACAGCATCCAGCACACATCCAGCACTTGGCTCCAGCTTGTCCCTTTCAACCATCTAGGTTAGGAAGGAACTGAGGAGGATCAAAGCCAGGAATACAGCAAGCCCAGATGGCATTAGCTCAAGGGTTGTCAAGTCCTGCGCAGATCAACTGTGTGGGGTGATGGAGCACATCTTCAGTCTGAGCCTGAAGCTGGGGAGAGTACCACGGCTATGGAAAACCTCTTGTGTGGTACCAGTGCCAAAGATTCCACATCCCAAGGACCTCAACAGCTACTGACCAGTGGCTCTGGCATCCCACCTGATGAAGACCCTGGAGCTGCTGATCCTTGCTCAGCTTCGAACCCTGGTGAGCTCATCACTGTTTGCCTACCAGCCTGGCATTGGAGTGGATGATGCCGTCATCCGCCTCCTACATCGTTCCCTCTCTCACCTGGAGACTGCTGGGAGCACTGTGAGAATCATGGTCTTTGATTTCTCCAGTGCTTTCAACACCATCATACCCACTATCCTGAGGGACAAGCTGGAGTACACAGGTGTGGACCATCACCTCACCACATGGATACTGGACTACCTCACCAACTGACCACAGTATGTGAGTACCAAGGCTGTGTGTCAGATAGGATTGTCTGCAGTACCGGGGCCCCACAAGGAACTTCCTGCAGAGGTTCTCTGACGACTCTGTAATAGTCGGCCTCGTCACTGATGGAGATGACAGGGAGTATAGGAAACTGACCCGGGACTTTGTGGACTGGTGCCAGCAGAACTACCTCCAGATTAACACTGGAAAAACCAGTGGTAGACTACTAGTGGTAGACTTCTGCAGGCACAAAAACCCTGCACTACAACCACTGAACATCCAAGGCATGGACATTGTGGCTGTGGAGATCTACAGGTACCTTGGTGTTCATCTGAACAATAAACTGGACTGGACTCAACACAAACGCACTCTACAAGAAAGGACAGAGCAGGCTGTATCTGCTGCGGAGGCTCAGGTCTTTTGGAGTGAGGGGCCCACTCTTGAAGACCTTTTATGACTCTGTAGTGGCATCAGCCATTTTTTGCAGTGTGGTCTGCTGGGGAAGTGGCATCTCTGCTGGGGACAGGAAGAGACTGAACAGGCTGATCTGGAGGGCCAGTTCTGTTCTGGGATGCCCTCTGGACCCAGTGGAGGCGGTGAGTGACAGGAGAATGGTGACTAAGCTGTCATCCCTGTTGGATAACATCACACACCCCATGCAGGAGACTCTGATAGCACTGAGCAGCTCCTTCACTGGCAGGCTGCTGCACCCACGATGTGGGATGGAGAGATTCCGCAAGTCTTTCCTTCCAACCGCTGTCAGACTCCACAACAAAGACCTTGCTGATGACCATACATGCACAAATAAACATACAGACATATCCTATACACCATGCTAGTTCTCTTATGTGCAATCTCACTTGGGTGCAATTTTCTGATGCACCATTTTTTATGTGCAATCTATGTGCAATTAATGTGCAATTCCTGATGCAACAAATGTACATTTAATACTTGGGTGCAATTTATGTGCTATCTATATGCAATTAATGTGCAATTTTTTATTTTTTTCTTACTTTATGTGCAATCTAAATGTGCAATCAATATGCAATTAATGGGCAATTTCTGATTTTCTTACTCTTTCTTAATTTATCTTACTCTTACATGCAATTTTTTACTTGGGTGCAATTTTTCTGATGCAAATGTTCAATTTACTATTGCTTTTGTGTCAATGTTTGTCACTCCATTGTGTACCTGGAGTGTACAGCTGTATTTTTATTATACTTTATTCTTTATTCTACTCTATTGTTTTTAATTTTTGCTGCTCTTTGTTTCTATCCACTTTCTGCCATGGCAAAAAATTTCCCACTTGTGAGACTAATAAAGGTTTATCTTATCTTATCTTATCTTATCTTATCTTATCTTATCTTATCTTATCTTAATATCTCCCACCCATTGACTGGTGCCACTGTAATGAAATAATTAATGTTATTCACTTCACCTGTCAGTGGTTTTAATGTTATGCTGATTGGTGTATACAGTATATACTGTAGGCTGTTTTGCAGATAGAGCAGCAGTTATCCATACAACGTACAACAATAGGTAAATGTGTGATGATGGTTCTGTGTAGGTTCAGTGGAAAGGACACATCTGGACCCTTTCTGGCATGGAAACAAGCAACTGCCCCCCTTGCCAGTGTCCAATGCTCTATAGGTTTTTTTACATTTCCTTGCTTTTCTTATCACAACAAACTCAGCAGATTAATGGATATGTCTGTGCAAAATGACGCACTACATTTTACAGCTCAGCTTATCTTCATAAACCATTTATACACATAATGACTAATGACTGTGTTATACATAGCAATGACAAATAGACAAACAAACAAAAAACCTCAGTAAAAACATTGTGCTTACATTTTTTTGTGATGGTATCACCAGTGCATTTGGACACATAAAATAATTTGTTAAATGGTTTTATAATACATTTAGCACACAATGAGTGTTAATAGGGCATAAACCATGCCCTTGGCTGCCACACTTGTTAAATTGCATAGAACTATTTCTGAGTTGCAGTGGTATGCAATGGTAAAAATTTAAAACACAGAGATCGTTCCTCTTATTCAGAGATTAGACTGAATCTGCGTTCAAGCACTTAGTCAAGCCTAGGCAAGTATTGTACACTGTATTTATTTTGCCTGTATGTGAAGGCTTTCAAACATTTTTTAGTTATATTTTTATAAAACACAAAGGAAAAAACACATTCATTACACTGAGTAGGGAAAATATAGAGAAAGCAGTCATGTTTACATCTCACATTAGCGATAACTGTTGGCTCTTGCATCTTAGAAGCCAGTTTGAATGATAAAACAAAGTCCACATTATTCCTCCCACTAAGTTCCGATGCATAACACATAACTGCCAACCGGATCTGGTCTTGTACTTAGCTGTATCACATACATTACCAGTTATGATGGTGTCTCCAAACTGAATTCCCATTCTCATTAAGTTAACAGAATGTTGAAAATATTACCAGGCTAATGACTACACATACCATTATACAAACAAGGACACAGCTATCCACAATAAAATATATACTCCGGAAACTTTGAAAAGGCTTCAGCGGGTGGGGTGCCCTGGGGATGTCTTATTTGTTTCTATTAAAATGAAGAAGAGGGATCAGTTTGCTATTCTGGTTCTTTTAGTAGAAATAGCCACATTTACTGGTTGTGGGTGTTTTCGGGGAGTATCACTGGGGTTGAATCAGCATGCTTTCCTTTATTTCCCTTCAGTATTCAGTGATCGGAAGAGCTGCACTTTAATGCAATTCAGGTTGCAGTATCACATTATATCATATCATATCAAATGAAAATGAACCTTAGATCTGGTATTATAAGATAAAATGTCATTTCCCCCCATTACAAGCATCATATTTTATTCATTTTCATTTGAACTGTCATAAAGATTTTTTATGGCAACATTTACATAGATCAAGATTGACTTAATAAGTGGTAGATTGTCCCTTCAATGACTAAAATAACAACTTTGTGTCCTCATCTCTCCTTCTACTCTGTGACAGCCACCCAAAACACATGAGCACATCAATAAAATAGTACAGATCATGTGGTGACTTTATTTAGTATATTTCCTCTTCTTGCCCTAACATTAATTCTTTGCTACACTACAGATTTATGAAGTAGTGCTGAACAGGGAAAAATTTTTAGAGCTGCCATTTAATGGTCCAGCCATTGTTGTATTTTGTTCCACTTTAAATAGAACAAAATACAACAGGAAAAAAAAAACTACAATTAAGCTCACTCGCCTGATATTTGTTAAAGCACAAGGCACATATTAAGGTTACCCAGGATGAGCAGACACACTTACAAGTTTCCACAACAATAATACTCTCTGAATACTCTTTGAATAACAGACAGGCCTAACTTTAAAACAATAATAATTGCATCTCTCTCTTTCAGCCAGGCAGTAGTCGGTCAGGATGCTGGTGTTTGGTGCGGATGGGGTTTTTAGTGCATCATCACTGCTAGATTTTAGGCAAAAATATATCTGTCAGTTTTACACAACTAGCTGTGTTTGTGTCGATTCTTTTCTGTTTCTTTTCACTTTGCTTTAGAGCACTTTTTCTTTTTATTGTGAAGATCTCTCATCAAACCGTAGGTTTCTATGCCTATGATCTCATAGAAACTCTGAGTGTTTATATGAGGGAGAAAATGAAGGCATACAAGTCTCTTGAAGCTTACAAATTTCTTGTTTGTAGGCATGTTTAAGACATAATGTTGGAAAATGACAACATTGAGGACAGAGTGGCATTGAGAGCCAAGGTGCTGCCATAAACTCACTGGTATGCTGAACAAAGTTAACTAGCTAAACATGTCCATTACCCCTCAGAAAGAACGTAACCTTGCTATATAGCATGCTAGTTTCTTGATTTAGTTTTTAGCTAAGTCTCATATGTTTATAAAGTTAGGTATAATAATAAAATAATGATAGCAATAAAAATTAGGAATGCTAAGCTAACTAGCAAGCTAAGCCTGTTAAATTCTTTTATAGGAAGCTGACTTTACTGATATGATAGTTAACATCTTATCTGAGATTATTGTGAAGACAGCTAAATATGCTTATGACCATTTTTCAGATTCCGACACAAAACAGCACAACATGACATTTAAGGAACTAATTCTGGCTTGTACTTAAAAATCACTGTAGTCTCCTATATGCTTTTGCAGCCAGGAGGTGTGGCTGATGGCACAGCGATGTGCCTCACTCAGCATTCTATTTCAAAGTACAATACAATGTGCCACTGCTGTAAACATACATTACAGTAACTACCTTGCAAATCTGCTGTGCTCAAAAGTTACTGTAAATTTACCAGATATTCTTTTACAGTGCATTATAAGAGAGAATTGGGGGATATTGTTGTGCATGGTTAGTTCTTCAGATAGCCATACTGACCTACTTACCAATGGAAGTAAAGATTACATGACTCTCTGAGCCTTCACCTTACCCTCATTATTCATATATGAGAAACGTATACATTATACATTCTAAGTACTGCTCAAAGTATAATGTATTAGTATGACTTAATAATGAACCCCTTAAATAATCCAATTTAACTTCCATTTAAAATAACACAAATACACCATCTTAACTGTTAGCACTCATTTATTCGTAAATATGCTCTTTATATAAAAGATATAGCACATAGGCTGAGTAATTAACTGAGAAAAAAATGCACTATGACAAATTATAAACCCACACATGCCACTCTATGCCAAGTTACTTACCATGCCTGTGCCATTTTTAAGACCAAGTTCATTCTCTGCTTTTTAAAGGCCCAATAATAGCTAACTGATGGTAAAAAAAAACAACAAAAAAACAGGATAAACACATGATCTTCAGTTTAGAATTGGAATCTAAAGTTTCCCTTCAGTCTTCTTTTTCTCTAAGGTGGGGTGCCAGCATTTTCGGCAGCAATGCAGACTGTTATACTGACATGTAGAAAAGTGTCAGCCAAGTCTAAGCTTTTAAATGAGCAGATGGAATTCACCACACTTGCTTCTATGCTCCAAAATTGGGTGGGTCCAATAACAGCATTTTCTCTTACTTTAACATTCTGATTTTATATTTTCAGGGATCCGTCATGGACCTTTTTTTTCCTGAATGACATCCTTGCATACAAAATTGCATGTATTGTTCACAGTATGTTTGTACCTCTGTACAGCAAAGACCCTAAACTTAAGACTAAACACTTTCTCTTTTGTGAAATTAGAGAAAGAACATAAAGCATCCATCAACCATTTAAAACCTTTTAAACAGCAAAGCAGAGAGCCACTTATAAACAAATGTGCAGACATACTTTTTGCTTTCGGTTAGCTCAAACCTCGCACCCGCTCCCTGGCCCCTGCTTCATCTGCCTGATATATTCTTGAAAGTAAAACACACCATTGAGTGGTGTAACAAGACGGGCCTTGTCTAGGGAATGGAGCTCATATGGACAGCTAGCAGGGGACCTAGAGAAAAAGGCATGCTGGGCTAAAGCCAGCCCAGGTTAAAATAACAAGCTCCCTCTCAGCAGCCATGGGCCATGGAGCTTACATGTGGTACACATGCACACACACACACACACACACACACACACACATATGCATATATTCCAGCTGAGTATGCAGTATGCACATGCAAACCTAAATCGAAACACAGTTAAGTTAGGTTAATGATTTATTTGTGCTTAACGTAGTGGAAAAACTGTGTATCTTGCCTATTTCTTTAAAAAACTGAACTGCCAGCAGCTGTTAGTGAGGAAAAAGGGAAGTGGAGTATTAGGACAGTAGCTATAAAACTTATCTGTGCTTTGGACGGAGCAGCACATCTGCTTTTTCATTGATTTGATTGAATTAACGCCTCTGAATCAGCTGTACTGCTGGTTCTTGGCTTTCTATGACCAGACGTACCTGTGAAATTACAGGTTTAGAGAGGTTCTGGCTAGATGAGGTTTTTGGCAGGGAGCTGGCTGTGCATGCAAGACAGCTGAAGCTACACATTCCAAGTTAGGCACAGCCTGGCTAGACGAAGACCCCTTACACTGAGAGTAAAACACTGAATGCTCTCTGTTGGCATCTCTGTCTGGCACAACAATGTAAATGAGGCCAATTAAACAGTAGGGGTGTGAAACAGAGAAAGTGCAAATGAAAGGCAAGAAAGAGAGAGAGAGAGAAAGAGAGAGGGGGGATAGAGAGAAAGAGAGAGAGAGAGAAAGAGAGAGGGGGGATAGAGAGAAAGAGAGAGAGAGAGGAAGAGAGGTGAAAAAACTTCTTCCTGCATCTCTTTTTAAAACATTTATAAGGAGACCTTATAAAACATGTCACCGAAATATACCCAGTCTCCATGGATCTCCATTTGCGTCAATGAGAGAATATTGTTCTTCCTCATTTTTCCTCAAATAGATCCAGGCACACCCTCATGTCTCCTTCAAACCATAATCCATTATCTTTTCCAAAGCACAATCTAAAAGAACCTGAAGGTACTGCCAAGTCCACAGTCCTTTTGCTAGGAAAAAACAACTTCAGGCAGACATTAGGGAAAACAGGTAATAAAAGTAAAATCAGTGATAGAGTCAGCTCTTTAAAAGAAGTCTGAAGCAGCCTGTGCTCAGTTCAAAAGTTTTCATTTGGATAAGTTGCAGCCTGTCCTGGGGCACTCACAATTACTAAAGGCAGAGAGGAGTTTGGATTGAAGATGACCCTTTGCGCATTACAGAAGAGTTTCTATTAAAAAAAAAAATCCTAGATTCTAATTCTGGGAACTACAATATGTAGTAGTGTCTTTCCAGGTTAACCCTCCTACTAATCTTAGGAAACCATCTAAGTTATTAGATGGTTTCTATTGACAAACAAACTGATTCAAAATAAAAAGAAAGAAAAAAAGACTATTTTTTTCAGTACTGATTTTTGGCACAGTGTTCATTCAAAGAGGCTTATGCAATGCACATCACGTGGCTGCAATGTTCATAACAGACCAATTTTATCTCTGTCATTGACAGAGGCATGTGTTCTGAAGAGTGGGTGACAGATAATGTCCTAGTCAGGGCAGATATATTCCTAAGTTAATTTCCTCATCTTCTGAGCACCAGGTTAATAAAGAACTGAACAGCTAAGAACGAGATGGTCACTCATGCACACTACTCTTAACACACAAAAAGCTTAACCTCTTACATCTGTATTAACCACACACAACTGTGTGTGTGTGCGCGTGTGTGTGTCTGTACCGTGCAGCTCCATTGAGCAGCACAGGTTACTGGAAAATCTCAGAGCCAGAGAAGAATGACTTATACATGGGTTATACTATGATGTATTTACCTGGCTGGACTTCACAGATGAGACCAACTAAACATGCATGTATTATATAAGCATATCATGTGTATATGTAAAATATTCATGTTTAAAATATTCAGTCACTAGAGGGCGCAACTTATACAGCAAGATGTCAAGAAAAACTAGTAACTACATACTAGTAACTAGTAAATACATATTATTCAACAATTAAAACAAAATCAAGTAAACCTTCAATTATATACCTCACTGACACATATAAATGATCAGTGTTGTTGCTAAAGCACACATACACATGAGCACAGTTTTTATAATATGATAATTTGTGCCTTTACTATAATACCAAAAGACTTCCATGATTTGTTCAATGTCTGGAAAAAGAATCAATACTCCAATAACATAAATCTGAATACAGTTCAAGACATATTATAACTTTCTGCCATATGCAATGCAGTGTGGATCATGAGAAAACAATATAACCTGAAGTGCTGCCACAGTTAAGTTTTGGATTTGAGTATTTATTTGAGCAAACAAAAAGGTAAAATGTAAAGCCATAAGTATGAATGATTTTGTAAATTATGCAAATAATATTTGTAATACTACAAAATCCTGTTGTTCAAATGATTCAAATGATGTTTTTACAATTCAGATACTTGGTTCATATGATCATACTGTATTGTTTTTTTGGTGTCTAGAAGGAAAAATGAAAGACATCTGAGTTGCCTCAGCTAGGTGAACATTTCAGAAACAGTATTAAATAAACAAGTGCCAGGAGGCAATCTGGAAATGGTGGAACACACTGGAACAATTTCCTAATCATTCTGAAAACACACACACACACACACACACACACACACACACACACACACACACACACACACACACACACACACA
>JAQQZR010000004.1:16993051-17015598 GCA_030068235.1 Notoglanidium macrostoma
ACACACACACACACACACACACACACACACACACACACACACACACACACACACACACACACACACACATACACGCACACATTGTGGAGTGTGAACTTGAACCTGACCAGGATGGACCTGTTTTCTGTTGTCGTCCTGTTTTTCTGAGCTTTTTTGAGAGTGCGCTTAAAAGCACAGACTGAATAAATGTGGTCTCAGAGCTCAGCTAAGTTTCCACCAGCCTCCAGAGTCTTCCCCAAAACCTTCACACACCAGGGTTCTACACACAGCACTTATGCTCATACTTGCATGGGAATAAAATTCATGAAATCTTTCAGGATTTGGCCTCATCTCAGTCCTGTGTGGTTATTGGCCTTACTAAAGACAGAAGACATGACCACACCAGCCCTATCTTATCTACAGGCTACCAGTTAAATATCACATTGATTTTAAAATACTACTAATGACCTATAAAAGCACGGAGCTTTTTCTTACAAAGCCCAATAGTTATGAAACAGCCCTTCAATTATTATGAAATAGCCATTCATCAGTCTCTGTCTTTAAGTCTGTTTGTTTAGTCAAGCCTTTTGTTAATAATCTTGAAAAGGTAAAGTTACAGATCTGAAGGGTTCATTAGCATAGTGTTCTATGTGTGTTCCTTTTAATTGATCTGACTTAAATCGAACTATTGTGCATGTACAAGTAAAAAAAAAAATAGAAGGAAGGCAAGGATGTTTTTAAAATTAGTGCACATTTAAGTGTCTTGTGAAGTGGTAGTTCGTTCATCATTTGATAAAGGTAGTGCATTCCACCACTGTGCAGGTGCAGGTTTTTCTTGTAAAAATGGGCAAGCGTAAGGATCTGAGCGATTCTGACAAGGGCCAAATTGTGACTGGGTCAGATCATCTCCAAAACAGCAAGTCTTGTGGGGTGTTCCCGATAAGCAGCAGTAACTACCTACCAAAAGTGGCCCAAGGAAGGAGAACTGGTGAATTAACAACAGGGTTATGGGTGCCCAAAGCAGTGTGATGCTCTGGGCAATGTTCTGCTTGGAAAACTTGGGTCCTGACATTCATGTGGATGTTATTTTGACATGTACCTTCTACTTAAAATTATTGGAGACCAAGTGCACCTCTTGGCAGTGGCCTCTTTCAGCAGGATAATGTACCCTGACACACTGCAAAAATAGTTCAGGAATGACTTGAGGAACATGACAAAGTGTTCAAGGTGTTGATTTTGCCTGAGAATTCCCCAGATTTTTTCCCATGGAAAGTCCAATCCCTGCAGGCCCCACCTCACACTTTACAGGACTTAAGGGATCTGCTGCTAACGTTTTGGTGCCAGATGCCACAGAACACCTTCAGAGGTCTTGTGAAGTGCATGCCTCGAACGAGGTCGGAGACCTACACAATATTAGGCAGGTGGTTTTTAATGTTATGGCTGATGTATATGTCTTTCAGCACAGTTTGAATCATGAACAGCAAGTGATTCTGTTGACCTTTATCCAGCCAAGCATCTGCTGGAAAATCCCCCATGGCCCTGGAAGTCAAACTTTGAGCCAAAGAGCAAGAAATCACTGTGATAAATGATATCTTTGCAAGTGAAGGTAGCTTAAATAAAGGAAAAGATTATTATTATTATATAAAAATATTTTTTATATAAAAGTAAGATTTTATATATAACAATTTTAATATAACATAAAAAGAAGATTTTTATATAAGAAGATTTTTCTGGACATATTAAGAAATTTTAAGCATGAAAACATTTGTCAAATTTCTACTTTCTAGAAAAAAACTTTTTAGAAATATATCATTGAGAATGGAATTTTACAATTACAATTTAAAGCTTGAAATGTGTAAAAAATATTTAGAAATTGCCTTAATAATCTTAATTTTATTCAATGTTAGTTAAATTTGCCTATATTCAAGATGTATATACTTGATAACATATTGTCTTTTGCAATGCAATCTTCCAGTGCTCACTGGGTAATATCAGGCTGAGACTAGTATTTCCCTTCTATTCACTCTGTTCCCTGACAGTCTCATAATATTACATTTCGTAACCCCACCATCTCTTGAAATAATGGCAAATTACAATCCTGAACCCCTTGGTGTCATTTCCTGTGTTTAACTCTTCCCTGTTGTGCCACACACAAAATGCTGTAGAGGTACCTCTCAGAGGTATGAAATGCACACAGCTAATGTCTTTAATCTAAATGGGCCACCCAGAAAGTCAGTTTAAGCAACAGTATTTAAATTCAGTCATGCTCCTAATATCCACGCCTGCTGTGTATGTATTATACAACAGTTAGTTCTGCTCCATTTTTTTGATTGGTCAAGCGGCCTACCAAGAGTGCCTATATTTCCTCTAACTGCACCGAATATTTTACTGTGCATATCACTCTGTTCATCTGTGTCCTGTATGCAAAATTCCACTTTCTAGTTCAAAACAGTTACTAGAGTAGTGTTAGTGATGTCATCAGTACACATAACAAACAATACTTTTAAAAAAACAACAAATTTTTAGCCTAAAAAAATTTAAGATTGTCAGCTGAGGATGAAAAGGAAGAAGGGGTGCCAGATTTTTCCTAATGCCAGTCAGGGTTACCTTTAACGGGAATGTACAAATCAGTGTGAGCTAGCTAGTGAGCGAGCCGACATGCTAAAAAGTGAGCATAGCTTCTTTGGGATTTCTTTCCAGTAGCAAACCATATTGTGTCAGAAACGTCACTCGATATTAATTTCTTGTTTATAGAACTGTTGTGTAAAAGCACAAGTAATTATGTTGTTATACTGAATATCGGCACAGCTGTTATTACCTACGGCACTCACCTGCAGCTAATCACAGCTGTGATTATATATACTGTAACCACACTCTTACTCATGCAATATTCCTTAAATAATGTTCAGCAAAGTTTACCTCCACATTCATTTTCATATGTTTTAATAAATAAAAGAATATAATGCTAAACTGATATATAGGTGCTGTGTTCTTTGGTCCTGTAATGGTTATTCTACAGTTTTACTACAGTGTTCCTCTTCAGTACTGGCAGGTTTGGGGAATAACAGAATACATGGAAGGCATTACGTAATTAGGATACAAAAAAGGTAACTGTATTCCATTATAGTTACAGAAAAAAAGATGTAATCAGATTACCGATACTTTTAGTAAAAACGGGGATTATTTACAGGATTACAATTTTAAAATGCATAAGGAAATTTGAACAAATCATGTCTTGAAATACAGACACACAACTGCAGAAAGTGTGGTAAGTGATTAAAAAATGCTAACAGTAACCGCAGTAGGCTCCACACCGTCGCCTTGAGTTAGTCTGAGTGTTTATTCAGCACCAGTCATATATGATGTTTATACTGAATGAAGATCAACATTCATTGGTCGACGTGAGCACTTGATAATATTCTCATGCTGTTACAGATTATCTGATAAATTACACTAATGTTGTAATTTAATTAAAACTAGTTAAGAAAACGTTATGTAATGGTGTTGATAAATAACTCTTTTGTATATATCTTTAAAAAATAAAACCAATTGAATAATGAAGGCAATATTATTAAATTAACACCCTAAAATAAAAAAAATTAAAAATGATCAAATAAAAAACATTATAAAAAATAATCAAAATAATCGGTAGTTGCAGCCCTAAATAAGAGTGATATACTACCTGCACATGTGCCACATTACAACACGTCATGAGTCTCACATCACCACTCTGGTCGGAAGTGAAATCATGGCCTCTGGTGAAAAAATTTATTCACTGGGCGGAAATTTCACTATTATTTTGTCTTTAAATCAGAAAAGGGGAACAACATCACAGTACAGTGCAAGTTCTGTTTCCAGCTGAGGAAATGCTGTCATCATCTACATACTTGGTATTGAGGGAATCCAAAAGTAATAGAAATAATCAGATACATTTTCTTTAATTTTGTGGTAATTAGATTAAGTTACTGACTACATTTTTAGCAGGTAATTAGTAACTGTATCGGAATACATTTTTAAAGTGACCCTCCCAACCATGTGTACTGGGCAGCAGTTCACTTTGTTATGCTTCTGTATGAAAACAAGCTTGTCACTTGTACTGCTTTAGCCAGTCACATAATATAATTAAATTTGTATATAAGAATTAAATGTTAAAAATAAACAGATAGGACAGTAGATGCGTATATAGCATTGTATAAGGCTTTTAACTAAGAAAAATGATAAATGCTTTTTAAAGAACACAGGGTTATTAGGTAGGGTTATTCAATAGGTTCTTTAAATTGTTAAGGGTTCTTTGCTTCTTAAAAGTATACTAGTTTGGAAAGTTTTCTGATAGGGAAGCACTGTTCTACGGTTCTACAGAGAAACTTCCCCAGAAGGGCAAGTGAAGAACCCGTGACATACATTTGACATTTTTGCACTAATAGAAACAGGAACATAGCTAAAGAATAATACACGATGGGCTGTGCTGTTACTGCACATCTTATAATTCTCTTATGGGTATTTCTATTTCTCTTATACCACAGCTCTTTGCCAACGATGCAGTTTTTACCTTATTGATGAACTTTTTAACAATTCATAGTTACACTGAATGTTCTGGAATGCCTGAGTGACAATTTAATTAATCTTGGGTATTCTGATTTACCATTTATTCTGATTCACTTTATTCTGATCAGGGTTGCAGTGAGTCCTGAATCTGTATGGAGGAATGGGATAAAACTCCTCCAAGACCGACATGCAGGACTGATCCACAGTTACAGTTCACATAAATATAGACAATTCTAGAGGGTTCACAGCAAAACTATAAAGTAGTCATTAACTGTGTCTACAAACCGGGAATCAGACATGCTGCCATATCTCCACCAGAGTCACTGCTGTGCTGAGAATTATTCATCACCATTCAATATCTGGTCAGTGGTGGACTACAGTCAATATATTTACACCTGTTTGGTAGTTTAACCTTATAAATTATCATTTATAATTTACCTTATAATTTAAATGCTGGATTCTTCAGAGTCAAACGAGAATTTTCAAACACAGTCTTTGATATTGTTATTGATCAGTTTTTTGTTCCCACTAATTTGCATGGTCAATACTCATAATGTGTCATTGAGGGTCAATACGTAGCTTGCTTTGAATAAGGCCTTTATTACTCTCTGGCTGCTGAACCACATGCTCAGTCTGGGGAAAGCACTGAAATGAGTAAAACACACATTTTCACTAACCAATCCCTGCTCTCCATTGTTTTATGGGACAAGATGGCCTCTAACGCAGACTCTGGACACATGGGCCACAGCTGTTGACCTAACCAACTCAGGCTCAGTATCCTAGCTGTTATCCATGGAAACAAAAAACAATCCTCATTTATGAAGTTAAAAATAAATCACTGAATAATGAGCAATAAGCTATTTGGTTGGCGTTCAGGGAAAAAAAACACTGAAATTATGAGTAAGCACCCTAGAATTCAACAAGTGCTTTTTCAATTTTTGTGAATAAACTCTCATTTGTGCTTGCCTGTGGTATGGAATGTGTGGCATTGCTGCATTTAGAAATAGATATAATTCTTATATCAAATGATTTGTCCCCATAAACAACCCATTGAAATATAAAAAACAAATAAATAAAAGGAATAATGCAGTGTATTAGTATCCATCCTAAATGATGAGTATTGTATCCCCAACTCTAAGTCATTTTAGATGGATATAACTTTTCTAATTCATGATAATTTTGTGCTTTTCATATCCTATAAAGTATGATTAAATGTGCTTATGAAAGTATCATTTGCCAGTTCTCTTTCATTTGTTTCCTGCCATCCTAATCTTTGACTAGCACTTCTTTTATCTAATTGATCTGACACACCTTTAAAAAAATAATTAACCATCTATAGACTTCCCCACACTATGTTTGTCAGCTATTAAGAACAATGTAGAACAGCTGGAGTGCAGGCTGTTTGCTTTAAGGCCACATTGCACATACCCTTAAAAATGATTTACTCCTTCATCTTTCACTTCCCCTTTTTAGGACCCAACGGAATGGACATTTATTTCCGTAATTTTCTCTGATAATA
This sequence comes from Notoglanidium macrostoma, assembly GCA_030068235.1. Taxonomy (NCBI): domain Eukaryota; kingdom Metazoa; phylum Chordata; class Actinopteri; order Siluriformes; family Auchenoglanididae; genus Notoglanidium; species Notoglanidium macrostoma. The sequence continues at coordinate 16,999,095 of JAQQZR010000004.1, forward strand.
CCAAATAAAGCTATGCATCATACATTTTGATGCAAGGGTTAGTGTGCAAAGTAATTGCTTTATGTTTGTCTAAGGGCTGCCAGAAAAAACAGTCTGGATCCACTTCAGCACGAGGAACAGGAGCTCAAGCACAAAAGTGTGCTTTCACGTGGCTGAGCCTGAGGGGAGCACACGGCCCTGGGCCCGCGACGATGACTACTCACTTTCAGCTCTTCCTCATGCCTTATGGACATAACTTTGTACAGCACCAGGAATGTTGCTAAAAAGTTTGAAAAATGACAGGCAGCACTAGGAGAATTCCAGTGTGTGAGTTCATCATGTACATAGAAGAGCATCAGGAAAGAGTTTTGTTACTCAGCTCGTAAATAGCAGGTTAATAGTTATTAATGATTTATTCAGAACCCTGGCCGGAATATTTTATGTGCAGTTATGTAAATGAAGTATCAGAGATGTTTTACATTATTAGGTTTTCATTTAACTGGCATTATTTAATACAATGTGTTACCATGAACAAACCATGTACTTTTAACAAAAGTGATGCAAAAGTAACACATTAACTAGGACTATTTAAAAAAAAAAAACATTTCAAGCTGGTTTCTGCAATGTGCTCTCTCTCTCTCTCTCTCTCTCTCTCTCTCTCTCTCTCTCTCTTTCTCTCTCTCTCTGTGTGTGTGTTTGTGTGTGTCTGTGTGTGTCTGTGTGTGTGTGTTTGTGTGTGTGAGTGTGTGTGTGTGTGTGTGTGTGAGTGTGTGTGTGTGTGTGTGTGTGTGTTCCTGATTAATGGTAATACATATAACAAACAATTTCCACCAAATTATTGAAAACCAAACAGAAGTCTACATGAATATTTCAAATTTATTTTTGCTTTTTTAATTGTGATTGAATGACAATGTCCAGTGCACCTATTTAACATCTATTCAGTGTTAAAAAATGTTCCATGCCCCTCTCCCAAAGTATTCTGCATCATCAAAGGAGAAAGTAGAGATGCAGTGGTGGTTGATGCTGAATTAAGTGGAAGCAAGCTAAGAAAGCTAAGAAATATCATTAACATTAAAAGTATTACTGCTTCTTGCTAATTTGCCTGGCCGTTTTTTTGTCACATTAGGCAAATCTCATTGCAGCGTCTTGTGTCCATGTAACAGACTCGTCCCCTGAGCATTGGTTTTCCTCTCTGTCGCCAGTCAAGAGGTTCTCAGACCAACCAATCTTGTTCCCCAATCTAATCTGCAAGTCCAGGAAGTCCATCAGAAATGCGCTATTCCCCTCCAAGTGAAAACACACTCCATCCAACTCCTTTTGCATCGGCATGCTGATAAGCTTAGAGCTGCTAACCTTTCAGGAATTTACAGTTAAAGACTTTTTTCCTTTTAAATTTCCAGGTGAATACTAGCACACTCAGCATTGAGCCATTTTCCATTATCCCTTCCAGGTGTGAGAGACTGATTGTTGAAGCAGTTCTCAGGCCACTTGAAAGTACTGGACTTTTCTAACATATAAGAGAAAAATTTACAAATATGTAAAGATATGAAGTAAAACCATAAGGAAACAAACACTAAACTGAAACACAGCAGGTTATTAAAGGTTCACATTCCCTACAGAGAAGATAAAGACTGCCAACAAAGCAAATACAGTAAAATTAAAACCATGTGTATGGTCATGTAATGAGCTGGCAAAGGTTTGAGAAATAACAACGTAATGAATTTTTAGCACCTTTAAATGGCAAATTCCTGCTAGGATTTGCTGTGGAATGCCAGATTACCATTGAGTAGCAAGCTCCTGCTTTCTGAGTTTATTAATGGAGACAGTAATAAGCATTAAGGTGGACAATCTTGTGCAATTATTTATATTTAAATCTGTATATTAAGTATTGTACTTTAAACATGGTTTGGTATCTTCACAATTCTTATACTACTGAAAAGAAATCATACACTTTAAAAATGCTTACTCTTAAGTAAACAAACTGATATTTACTAATTACTGATTAATATTACTAAAAGGTTTTTTTTTAAGCTGCAGGATATCAATTCCTGCTTCAATAAATGTACTCTTAGTAATTTCTTCTTTTTATTTAATTAAAACTTTTACATTCCCTTTTCCAGGTTTGGTAGACATTCACAGCGTTCCATTAAGTGTGAGGAGGTGCTATTATTGTGATATGTAATTATCAGTGTGCTGCATGTCCGTGAATTTTAGAACTAAAATACTTAATTTAGGTGGCAAATCAGTGTACTGAATATGTGTAAGTGTAGTAGAATGTGTCTTAGCTATACATTGTTAAGTTAATTGATCCAGAACAGAGCGGACGTCAGCATCGAAGGCACAGTATAGAGTTCTTGGCCACCATGCTCAACTCTGTTTGGGGAAGTGGAGCTCAGTGGTTTTGTGCTACAGGTCTGAAAGTAGTGAGATGTGTTTAGTTATTTTCACTTTTAAGTTTTAAGATCTAATTGAAACATAGCTTACGTAATTACTATTTAAACAGAATTGTCATAAGTTGTTCCAAAATAATACATTTAATACATTGTAAAGAGATACTAAAAATATTAACATCTCATATGACTTGTACTTTTTAAAGTAAACTAAGATACGCTTTTCTTTTACAGGGTAAAAACACCAGTGGTCTGCTGACGTCACCTTCAACCCAAATAGCAGGCAACTCTTACTATCCACAAGAAAATGCTTCATTTTTCAAATCTCCACTATCAACTTTGTGACATGTGGGGGAAAGAGTTGAGGGAGTCCACGAACATGAGAAAAGCCAGACATTTCATATGTACATTTCGGAGTGGGTAGTTTGTCACTTCTCCGACAGGGTTAGGATGACTTTAAGCTCAGATCACATTTGTTTCCCTTTACATAAGCCTGCGAAAGGTCATATATTCGAAATGACTGTTTTTACTTTAAAACTAGTTCAGCAGAGAGAACCATAAAAAGTTTAGAGCACATCTAGAAAATTGCACTAGGTACGTCTCTGTTCTACATACAGAAAACAATGATAAAATAGTTGTGGCTTCTATCGATAATGATCATGGGTCATTGATCTGCTGTAATTCAGTGAACTCTTCGATTGTTTCTGTAAAACATTTTTAGTCCAGTGATAAAGGAATCTTAAAGAAGTTCTCCATCCTGTAATTGGTCAGATCTACGTACAAGATGTTATACAGGTTTACAACATCAAACAGCTGAGATCCAGTTCAATCCAGCTACATCACATCAGACATTTACAGCTATGACTTATTTTACAAGAGGTCAGATACAGAGGAAGCAACAACACCTTGACAAAATATGCCCATAAAAATTCAATGATTAACACAAATACACATAAGCAAAGTCTTTAATAAAGTTTATTTTACTCCTTAGACAATAAGACAAATGTAAGAAAAATATTCATGAAGTGTCTTTAATGTGTTTAATGTGTTACTGTTTTATGGAAATCAAAAGTATACCAGAGTTTAGAGAAATGCAAAAAAGGAGGAAGTTATTAACCATAGAGTATGAGTGCAAATAGGACCATAAAACTATGTTTGCATTTTGCGAGCCTTCAAGTTCCCACGAGGTCACCAACTTATGCATCATATACGAGAAGGAAAATAATAATAATAATAATAATAATAATAATAATAATAATAATAATAATAATAATAATAATAATTGCACCAACATTGCTTAAAATCTGCTATGAAGTAGTTTCAGTTTACTAGAATTAATGCACTAATGGTTAGGTATCTCCATTGCAAAAATAATCATGAGGCAATTGAATGGATTGCACATTAATGTTTTGTTCATCATTATATATTGCTATATATGATAGCTAAAGGATAAATGAATTTAGGTGTTAATTAATAAAACTGATGAAAAAGAACACTGCATATATTTAGATGCTTTATTTTTTTTCTCAAGTATTTATTCATTATAAAAGATAATATCTATAAAGACTATGTAAAAGCTAAAAGAATAATATGACTAAACTTAAAAGATTACTACTTTCTGAATCTCCCTGGATCTCTGAAACGATCATCAACAATTATGCGCTCAGTAAAATATAGTAAGGGAGCACATACTGAGAGAGAAACAAAGCTGTAGTGAGCAACTTTAAAATGAATCTCTGTACTCCATTCGTCCTTGGAGACAAAGTTTGATGAAAGGAGCAGATCGTGATGTGACAGGAGCTCTTAAGCATGTCACATGATTGACCTGAAAAATCACTCGCTGAAGATGGCCCCACACGGAAAGGCTAAAGATCACCATGAGAGTACTATGGATGCTACCACACAGAAACCATGTAGATGGCTCGGGATGTTCTTGCTTGGATAGTCTTAGGACTGCAATGGCTAAGAACAGTTTTGCACTCAAGTCTCCATCATTGAACAGTTAACAACTTTAACACAATAGACTTTAAGTAAAACTATATTGAATTCAGATATGACTCTGATGCTCAGACTCATAAGTTGCTCATGACCTCATAAGTTCCTGCTCACACAGGTGTAATTTTTGACTCTATAGCATACAGTTAGAAAGGAAATTATTTATAATTGCACTGTCTGGTGTCACGCAGATGAAGATGGGTTCCCTTTTCAGTCTGGTTCCTCTCAAGGTTTCTTCCTCATGTCATCTTAGGGAATTTTTCCTTGCCACTGGTGCCTCTGGCTACCTCATTACAATACATAAATGTATAAATATTATTTAATAATAATAATCATTTTACATCGGAAATTGATATTTTTCTGTAATGCTGCTTTGTGACAATATCCATTGTTAACAGCATAAAATAATTTTATTGGTGAATTTTGATGATTTGCTTTTAAGATACTGCCCCATATACTGACCCATATCTGCTTCTAGAAATAGCAAAATTTTATAAAAATTTTGTTAAAAAACTCCCTTACTTTGGAACTTGGTCCCCTACTTGGTTCTAATGAAGAAATTCTCAATATTTATATTTTGATTTAAAAACACATTTCTTAGACTTATGCATGTAGAGCTGTCACCGTTCCATTAACTCCTGGTCACTCAAGATGGTTAAGGGATTATTGGAGAAATGCTGATGTCCCTGTAGCGTGTTCGCCCTTGACGTCTCCATGTTATTGAAGCAGTACTAGTTAGGCAAAAGCACCACGTAACCATTTGTGTTAATTTACTCATCTAAGTTATTGATGAACTTTTGCCAAACAATTTTTATTGGGCCTATCCTGGACCACGTTCCATACAATGTTGAAGGACCTCCAGACCATTACACTACACTACAGAAAGGCAACACTTAGATGTTAGCCAAAAAGCAACACTTCCAGTTAAAGAGTTAAAGGGGTCCAAAATCAGCCGCTCCACTGTTGATTGTTCAGCTGCTGCCGGGTCACACTGGCAGTTTCTATCCGTAATGAGGATGAAAGATATATTTACAACTGAAGCATAGGAGAGGTTCATAAAAACCTCAGCTGTTTCCACCAACCAAACTGTCATATGTTCTGTGTGACACAGAAGCAAAATGTAGCATATCTGGCAGGGTGATAATATCAGAACCCTGATTTATAAAGCAGCCTTTCTTGCCTTATTTTTTTCAACTTGCCAAACTGATATGGTACGATGCATGCATAGATCTTAACTAATCTTTAAAAAAATAATACTACAATCATTATTTTAAAAAGGCAGTGTTTTGTAATCATAGAAAACCTACATTTGAAACATTTGAAATCAACTGTTAACAGGAAACCCAATCTTATCCAAACAGGAACTGCACCCTAAAAATATCTTAGGGTTGTGTACCTTGCTTGTGGGACTAAAGGCTCATGCAGAGTTTGTTGTATATATTGAGGTTTCAGTGTCTGGATATGATGAACACAGATTCTTCTCATGCCCTATTGGACTTTGGGTCATCTATTATTTTAGACATGTGGACACAGTACCATCTAAGCAGTAGAACAAATCCCAGAAGCCACCATGGTGTCAGTGACAGATGTTTACAACAGGGTCATAAAATTGCAAAATAAGGAACATTCTCAGAGCATATCACTTTCAGAAACCCTAAATCTCCGTGCTGGTCAGATGAACAATTGCAGTCTGTGACACAGGGAGGCACAGAAAAGCAAAAGCAAAAAAAAGAAAGAAATTAAAGCTTCCTCAGGGCTCTGCACTACCACCAGACTGAGCATAGCACATTGCACAAATCTATTTATTTATTTATTTATTTATTGTTCATGTACTGAAAGTCATATTTGAGGAGACCTTTCAACAAACTGATCGTACCATAACTGACAGGTCAATTTCTTAGTTTATTAGTCCTATTTACCATCCCTGAAGCTTCTCTCTACACCCTGACCTCTCTTTGTCAACATCATTCCTCTAACAAGGTCTTTTTATGTGTGGCAGTCTGACTCCCTCTCTCGCTGTTTACAAATCTCTTTTTTTTTTCCATAGCACCATGCTCTGAAACTCTCAAAAACAGAAGAGCCAGACAGAAACAGACTGAGGCCAAGCAAGCACATAAGAGAGGCAGCAGCTGAATCAAATCTAAACAAGAAGCTAGGCCACTGTTTACAACACACGCATACAGTAGCGCTCCACCCCATTAGTGAGGCTGTTATGACGCAGGCACTCAGCTGAATTGGCCTGGCCTGATTGCATTAAGTGCAGTAAACAGCAGGTTCAAACAGGGTTAGCCTCTGTGCTGCTGCCAAACGTGGTGATGAAGTGTGCAATCACATTCTGGGGCAGCACATTAACTGTAACTCTGCACACTGTGCAGATGTAAATCAAGGTCCTCCTGAGGCATTCCAACAAAAGGAGGGAGGTGGTCTGTGTCTCAAGTAGTCTCAAGATACTAACAAAATCATCAACAGTCTAGCAAGATCAGTAATCAAAAACTATTGACCACAAAAGAATAAAAGTCTTAAACAAAAAGAAATAAGTTATTAAAGGCAATCTTTACCAAAACTGCACACCACTGCTGTCTTAATTATTGCATTTAAGGCTGGAAGAACTTTAACCTAAACTCTATTTCAGGAAAGTTTTAAATACACTATATGGCCACAAATATGTGGACATTTGATCAATCACGTCCATAGGTGCTTGTTTTATATCCCATTCCAGATTTACTCCCCCTATGTTTGCTGTTATAATGCGCTCCACTCTTCTGTTTGGCTTGCACTAGGTGTTGGAGCGTGGCTGTGGGGATTTGTGTTCATTCAGCTACAAGAGCATTAGTGAGGTCAGGCGCTGATGTTGGGTGAGGAGGTCTGGGGTGCAGTCGGTGTTCAGTGCGGTTGAGGTCCAGGCTCTGTGCATTCCCAGTTCTCCAAACTTGGAAAAGCATGCCCCACCCCATCCCCCAGTTCAGTACTTTAGACACCCTGCAAGTCTCTTAGGGTATGTATCTATTATATTTAAACCGCTCCAGTGTAGGGCTGCCATTATGTTTAGAGTTATTGTCCTGTTTGAAGGTGAACCTCCATCCCAGTCTCAAATCTCTGGCAGACTGGAAAAAGTTTATCTGAAGAATTGCCCTGTATTTAATGCCATCCATTATTTCTTCAATCCTGACCAGTTTTTCTGTTCCTGCTGATGAAAATCAGCATCCCCACATCATGATGCTGCCACCACTATGCTTCACTGTTGGCGTGGTGTTGTCAGGGTGATGGGAAGTGTTGGGATTGCGCCACACATAACATATCCCATGATGGCCAAAAAGTTCTATTTGATCTAGTTCAGATTCTGATATGACCAGAGAGCCTTCCTCCATATATCTGGGGAATCTGCTATATGTTGTTTGGAGAACTACAAACGTGTTTTCTTTTTTTTTTTTTTCTTAAAGCAATGGCTTTTTTTTATGGCCACTCTTCCATAAAGCTCCACTCTGTGAAGTGTAAAGATTCAGATTCAGATTCAAACTTTTATTGTCATATGTACAGTAGAATTTACATTTCTCTGTGCAATGAAATTCTTTCTTTGCTATCCACACACAAATGCCGAGGTTAGGTTAAGCAATATTTTTAAAAATAAAAAGTTAAAGTTAAAAGTTAAAAAAGTAAAAAAATAAAGTTAAATGTGCAGGTGTAGATAATACTGTGCATTGCAAAATAAAGAAATGTGTTTATTACAAACATTACAGTATGATGTAAATGAAGGAGATAAGCAAAGGAGCTTAATGTGCAAAAGAGCTTAATGTGCGAAAATTACAGTCAGCTATTAAGGAGTCTGATGGCAGTGGGGAAGAAGGAGATATTTAGTCTGGAGGTTCTAGATTTCACAATTCTTAACCTTCGTCCCGAGGGCATAAGTGTGAACAGTCCGTGTTGGGGGTGTGTGGGGTCTTTGAGGATGGAGGCAGCTCTCCTATGGACTCTGCGGTGGTAGATGCTCTGCAGAGACGGCAGTGGAGTCCTGATGATCTTCTCCGCAGTTGTTATCACTCTCTACAGGTGTTTGCGGTCCATAGCAGTAGTGCTGCCGTACCATGCAGTGATGCAACTGGTCAGTGTGCACTCCACTATGCAGCTGTAGAAGATGCTGAGGATCTTGGCTGACATACAAAGTGGTGGTATGAACAGATACTCTACTCTGGATCCTTGCAGCTCCTTCAGGGTGATCTTTGTTGTATGTTGAATCTCTGATTAATGTTCCTTGCCTGGTCTGTGAGTTTTGGTGAGTGGCCTTCTCTTGTCAGCAGTGGCATATTCTTTACATTTTGTTATAATGGATTTAATGGTGCTCTGTGTGATGTTCAACGTTTTTTTGTTGTTTTTTTATAACCCAATCCTGATCTATACTTCACACCTTTGTCTCTGACCCATTTGGAGAACTCCTTGGTCTTCATGTTGCTTGCTTAGTGGTGTTACAGACTCAGGGGTCTTTCAGAACAGGTGTGTTTATACTGATGTCATGTGACAGATCCTGCGACACTGCGAACTAATCATGTGACTTCTTAAGTTAATTGGTTGGACCAGATCTTATTTAGGGGTTTCATAGCAAAGAAAACATATGCACTCACAACGTTTCAGTTGTTAATTTTTTTTAAACAAGGTATTTTTCATTCCACTTCAACAATACAATTTGAATATTTTTAGGCTCATTTAGTAAAATAAAAAAAAATAAATAAAAAGTATTTTTAATTCTAGGTTATAACGCAACAAAACAGGAAAAACAAGGGGGTGAATACTTTTGCAAAGCATTGTGTAATGCATATTAAATCAGGAGAAATTACAACATTCAGCCTCTTCCTGTAATGTCTAACAAGGTTACACATTACTCCATGTTTCCTGTAGATTTTGAAACTATCTGTGCTGCTGCATGTACGTTGTCATCGAATGTGTGTGGTGCTGAGGTCTTATATCACCAGGCTGAAGGAATGGCAAAGGTTGTTTATAGCAGTCTGCTGCACTTCTTTAACTAAAGCATTTCTTACCAAATTGAAGATTGGTTAAAAATCGGCTGGTCTTTTTTCAGCCTTTTTCTGTTCAGTTCCAGTGAGTCTGTGCCTCAGATTCCTGTTTTTGGCTCACCGGAGAGGAACCCAGAGTGGTCTCAGGTCTTCTGCTGTTGATACCCTGCTGCCCCAAGGAAGAATGTGTTGTGAGGTGCTTTTCTGGTCACCACTTTTGTAAAATGTAAAGGTTATTTGGTTAGTGTAAGTTTCACCCTTCCAATCAGCTCACACCAGTCCGGCCATTCAATCAGCTGCAGCTGGGTGTGAACATTAAAATAAGCTCTTGACCAGAATAGTTTTATGCATTGTGTTCTGCTTCCACATGATTGGCTGATTGAATAATTGCATGAACAAGCAGGGGTTCAGAATGATGTTGTGGCCATTGTATGTAAATCCACATGCATAGACATCTATCAACGTAAAGGAAGAGACGAGCCAAGACTGAATAGATATAATAATTAATTGTCAGCATAAAGTGATTTTTTTTTACATTCCTGCATAGGAAACGCTTTTTATTGTCTAATAATTGTCATTATCCTGGTACAGTGATTTGGTCAAACATAACATGTCCATACAGGGCTATAGTAACTGTAATGACAGCAGTTATTAATTGTTTTTGGACCCTGTGCCCTGACTGAAGTGTTCCGATTAAAAGAAACAATTGTTAATGTTTATAAGAGTTATTAGGAGTTTATTTTGAAGTGCTTTATAGTTTTTCCAGTATTTCCAGTGACATGAAATGAACTGTTTGTAAAGCGAGACTGAAAATTTTCCAGAAAGGAACTTGTTGTGAATAATGTGTTAGCAGTTGTAAAAATGTCAATGAATCCTGGGTGTTTTGTTGTTCTGCAATGTTGGCTTCACACTGATAGATCTGCTCATGCTCTGTACATTGCTTGGTGAAGCCTATCATCTGTTTTCAAAAGCTTAGAACTGTCCTTTTTAGTGGGTAGCTGTGAACATGTATGAGTTCATGTGGATACATGTTGCATAGACCAGTTGAATAATACATCTACTAGCTGTCTGTGTGTGGACCTGTCAAATCCTCAGGGCAGTGGAAAAATCAGTAGTGAGGCAGATGTTCAATAAATTCAGGCTAAATGTACTTTTATTAGTAAATATTCAATTCCACAGTCAATATTACTGCATGTTGTGTAGGCTATGCTTTTGTGCTAATGCAATGTTATCACTTTCTTATGAGTTTTATGGTTAAGTGTTCCTTGTTCAAGTGTCTAAATCTACACAGGATTGGTTGATTCATCCATTTGTCTTGTATAAAGGGATAAAAGCTAGAAATTAACATTAATCCTAATTTGTATTTTGCAATTTACCTGAGAAATAACTGGTATCTTGTACACACTGTCGTGGCTGTATCCACCCTGAATTCGAATTTTTTTAATTTCAAATTCAATTAATACAGTATTTCTGTTAATTAAAAATGCAAGCTCTGAAAGTTATGAAATCACACGAGACCAGGGACACTGTCCACAAGACTAATATCTGCTATGTTGAAGAAACAATATAAGAAATAAATATATAAAAGTAGACAAAGAAAATGGTTTCTTAAAAAGCATCGCTGAAACTGTCCATGCCAGAAGCCTTATTTATTTGAATAGCTTTCATTTTTTTCTGAGCATGGAGATCTTTTACAACTATGGAATCTACTGCTTCAAGATTCTGTAGAATACATTGAGTAAAGATAAGTAAAAAAAAATTAATGATGGGATGCCTCGTTAAGTCACCTGATGCGTATACTGTGTTGAATCTCTCCTTATCTCCATATTCATAGCAGGAACTGCAAGAGTGCTAGGCATACGTTGTAATGAGGTCAAACTCAGCTTGCAGATCACGACAGCACTTGAGCGGATTGGGGGATGGGATAACAGCACACATTCAGGGATATTAAGCATACCAGAAGTAAAATCTCTCCTGGCGTTACATTTGTTTTTTTGTGAGAGCCGAGTAGTAAAATAAATTCTTATAGACTTGCTTTAAGCAGTTCCTATAGTGATGGGTATGCAAGTTTATTGTTATGATTAGCAACAAAGAGATAGTCAATAGAGAAAGAAATAAAATAATAAAATTTATCATCAGACAGGAAGAAAGAGTTAAACCTCCAGGGCAGTGAGTATTGAGGCTGGACAGATAATTGGAGGTCTACGCTGTGGGGAACATGTTCAGAAATAACAACTGCCTGATATTTGGTGGCTTCTACTTTAGGAACAAGAGCATTTAGGAAATAATAAAGGTAGGTCATATACACCAAACAGCCATAACATTAAAAATACCTGCCTAATATTGTGTACCTAATGGGGACCTCCCCATTGTGCTGCCAAAACAAGTCTGACTTGTCAAGGCATGGACTCAACAACACCTCTGAAGGGGTGCTCAGGTATCTGCCACCAAGACGTTAGCAGCAGATCCTTTAAGTCCTGTAAGTTGTGAAGTGGGGTCTCCATTGATAGGACTTGTTTGTCAAGCGCATCCCACAGATGCTCAATAAGATTGAGATTATCCATTTCCACAGAGGTGCTTCTGTGATTTTTCTCTCTCTCTTGCCTCTCATTAAAAATATAGAACAAATTATCCTCTATTTTTTACCATTCCTGCAGTTGTCCGATCTTTATATGTAAACAGCAATTTAAATTTTTTCTTTGTCGACAGATGAAGGGTAGACTTAATGTTGGATACTAATTATTAAGTATTTGTGTTATGTTTTTCTGTCAGTAGAAAAAGTGTAAGGATAATGTTTGGATCTATTGTGATGTTCATTTAATAAATTTGTAAATATCACTATATCATCATCTACAATATTTGACATGGATTGGATTGCAGACTGGACACACACCAGTGTTATATTTGTAGCAATTACCTTTAATAAGCTAATGCAGTTGGTTGGTTATTTATCCAAACACTTCTATAGACTGTAGTAAAATACTTATTTCATTAAAAAAATGTTTATGCTGTTAACATGGACCTGACCTGTTCAACAACATAGAATAGGGTGGTATGATTCTGCTCTCTCTCTTTCTTTCTTTCTCTTTTCTTTTTCTATGGAAGAATGACTGTACAATATACATCTTTAATTAAAAAAACAAAAACAAAAACAAGCAAGAATTTGGTGCATAGATTTAAATTTATTTAGGATTTTTTTAAATCAACACGGTCAAAATTACACAACATTATTCATTCAGCACACCTAATATTTAGTTAAATGTCTGTTAGTAAGTTTCACCTTGACCAGACACTTTTGTTAGCAATCAACAAGCTTCTGGCAGAATTCTGCTTGGATATTTGACCACTATTCTTGGCATAATTGGTACAGTTTAATGAAATTTGTTTTAATCACAAGGAAAAGTATGCCAAAACCCTACCCTCTGGTGACTGCCATACCCTCACACTCACACTCATAGATGGCCATAACGCACTGAGCAGTATCAAGGTTGCTGGCCCCGACGGCATTCCTGGATGTGTGCTTAGAGCATGTGCTGAGCAGCTTGCAGGGGTCTTTACAGACATCTTCAACCTGTCCCTTGCCCAGTCAGCAGTACCAGCGTGCTTCAAGACCACCTCCATAGTGCCAGTGCCGAAACACCCATCACCGACGTGCCTGAACGACTACCGCCCTGTAGCACTCATGCCCATAGTTATGAAGTGCTTTGAGCGACTGGTCCTGGCACACCTCAAGAAATGCTTGCCCCCCAAACTGGATCCTCACCAATTTGCCTACCGAAGCAATAGAAGTACAGAGGATGCTGTATCCACAGTGCTTCACTGTGTACTCTCACACTTGGACAACAAGAATACTTCTGCAAGAATGCTATTTGTTGACTTCAGCTCAGCATTCAATACAGTCATTCCCTCCAGGTTTATCACTAAACTTGTGGATCTTGGAATCAGCAACTCTATCTGTAACTGGATCACGGACTTTCTGACCAACAGACCCCAGCATGTTAGGTCAGGACATAACTGTTCCACCACCATCACACTCAACACTGGCACTCCACAGGGCTGTGTGCTGAGCCCATTCCTCTACTCCCTTTTCACCTAGGACTGCAGGCCTATGTATGGATCCAACTCCATCATCAAGTTTGCAGATGACACCACGGTGATCGGTCTCATCAGCGACAACGATGAGTCTGACTACAGGGAAGAGGTAAAGAACCTAGCTGTATGGTGCTCTGACAATAACCTGCTCCTGAATACACGCAAAACCAAGGAGGTCATTGTGGACTTCAGGAAGGAGAAGGGAGACACCCATGACCCCATCCACATCAATGGCACGGCTGTTGAACGGGTTTCCAGCTTCAAATTCCTGGGGACCCACATCTCAGGGAACCTGTCCTGGTCAACCAACACCTCCAGCCTGGTCAAGAAGGCCCATCAGTGCCTCTTCTTTTTGAGGACAATGAAGAAGAACCACCTGTCTGCTGACATACTGGGTAACTTCTACCGCTATGCGATAGAGAGCATCCTGACCAACTGTGTCACAGTCTGGTATGGGAATTGCTCTGTTGCTGACCGCAAGGCACTGCAGCGGGTGGTGAAAACCGCCCAACGCATCACAGGGACTCCTCTTCCTACCATTGAGGATGTCCACAAGAAGAGATGTCTACGCCGGGCACGCAGCATTCTTATGGACTCCTCTCATCCTGCCAACAAACTCTTCCAGCTCCTCCCCTCCAGAAGGCGCTACTGGAACCTCCGGACTAAAACCAGCAGGTTTAGGAACAGCTTCTTTCCCACAGCCGTCACCCTACTGAACTCAGTCCCCCACTGAACCTTCCCATCCACACACACTTAACCCTCTACACTCCTCCACCTCCTCATCCCTCCAAATAACCATGACCATGACTGTCATTCATTCTCAACATTCTCTGTATGCTTACATTGGTTACTGCTATAGTTTGGGACACAGTCATAGCATAAGTCTCTGTTATAGTACGTACTTACACTGTTCACTATTATAGTCTGTTCACAGCTCTATTTTTCCACTAATGTGGATATATTCATAGCACTCTGTAGATCTATACACATCTGTATATATGTAGCACATCTGTATATCTGTATACATCAACACATCTGTATATTTGTCCAGTGTACATCTGTATATTTGCCTGTCTGTATAGCAATATAGAACATCTGCATGCTATACAGATAATCTGTATATCTGTATACATCAACACATCTGTATATTTGTCCAAAGTACATCTGTATATTTGCCCTTCTGTATAGCAATATAGAACTTCTGCATACTTAACCTATTTGTACATAATCTGAACATAACTATTCCCACCCCTGTACATAACTGTACATAACTATTCCCATCTTCTACACTACCCTTATCTGTACATAATCTGCTTTTATTGCACTTGCTGCTCTTTGCACTTCTGATTGGATGCAAACCTGTATTTCGTTACCCTGTATTTATACGTGTAATGACAATAAAATTGAATCTAATCTAATCTAAAATCTAAGTTTCACCTTGACCAGACACTTTTGTTAGTAATCAACAAGCTTCTGGCAGAATTCTGTTTGAATATTTGACCACTATTCTTGGCAGAATTGGTACAGTTCAATGAAATTTGTTTTAATCACACTCCATGTATATTCGATAGGGTTGAGGTCAGGACTGTTTTAAGCTTAATGTTAGCCTGGTTTATCCATTCCACAACCAGCTCTGATGTGTGTTTGAGGTCATTGTCCTGTTGGAACACCAAATTTGTCCAAGTTTCAACCATCTAGCTGATGGTTTGAGGTTCTGTTGAAGAATTCTGAGGTTCTTCATTATTCTCTCCACTTTGTGCAGTGTACCAGTTCCAGTGGGTGCAAAACAGCCCCAGAGCAAGATGCTACCACCACCATGCTTAACAGCTGCCACAGTGATCTCTGTACCTCTGGTCTTTGTGGCCAAACAACCCATTGTCTCATCTGACCATAATATGTTGCTCCAGAAGGCTTTTTCTTTGTCTATGTGGTCAGCTGCAAACTTTAGTCGAGCTTGAAGGTGTGGATTTTGGAGCAGGAGCTTCTTTCTTGGACAGCAGCCTCTCAGTCCATGGTGATGTAAAACTCTCTTGACTGTAGACAGTGTTCCAGCAGCTTCCAGTTTAGGGCAGGCCTGTGCCTTTATGGTTCCTGAGTTGTTCCTGACCATATGAACTAATTAGGTGGCTACACCTCTCACTAAATTGAACCAATGTACAATCATTAGAACTGATGATCTTTGAATCTGCAGTTATTTATAAATGTCTCCAACAGGCATTCCTGAGTGATGTAAATCTATGGTCCTCTTTCTGAGATCTGCACTGAGCTTCTTTGACTTTCCCATTGTACTGTGTTGATTAATCCAATAAGTGCTGTCAAACAAACCCTTTTTATGTTGTGTACAGAGAAGCCATGAGCTGGAGTCAATCATTATCACTAACAGGAAGTTGAGAGGCCTTGACCTCGGCAAGATAAAAGACATTTTGGAACTTTCAACACCACTCAATTAATAATCTAAGTGGGGATATGTATGATTTTGACCGTGTTGATTTTAGAAAACCCCAAATAAAGTAAAACTTGTGCACCAAATTCTTTTTTTTTCTTTAAAATAGAAAAGATGTTGTACATTCAGCCCCAGAAAAAGAACAGTTCAAAAATATAATTGAAATCCCGATATTGCCATGACATGCATGTCTATGATGATATTCATGTCTGTGTATGCAAACTTCTGTCTGTAACTGCAGGCTGATGAAAAGACTACTCACCCTAGGGACTACTACCCTATGTTTTTTTTTTTTTTTAAATATTAAACATACACTACCAGTCAAAAGTTTGTACACACCTTCTAATTCAATGTTTTTTTCTTTAATTTTATTACTTAAAAGACACTTCATGTCTTAAAGTAATGATGGACTGTTGTGTCTCTTTACTTAGTTGAGCGGTTGTTGACATAATATGGATTACTACAATAGGGCTCAATAGGGCTGTTACAAAAAATACAGTATTTTTATCATTTACCATTTACTATTTACTGTATTTCTCAAATGCATTAAGAAGGCAAGAAATTCCACTAATAAGCTTTTAACGAGGCGCACCTGTTCA
>JAQQZR010000004.1:17031768-17043389 GCA_030068235.1 Notoglanidium macrostoma
CAGACATCTTCAAACTGTTTTGAAAAGAAGAGGAGATGCTACACCATGGTAAACATGCCCCTGTCCCAACTATTTTGTGACCTGTAGCAAGCATCACATTTGAAATGAGCTCAGTTTAAACATTTATGTTATCTATGTTCTGTTGAGAATAAAATATTGGCTCGTGTGATTTGAGAGTCTTTAGTTTTCATTTTATTCAAATTTAAAGAACGTCCCAACTTTTCTGGAATTCAAGTTGTATGTTCAGCTTTATGTTGTTATTCTACCAGATGCATGAATGAGATTTTTGCTCATTATTGTAGTGGAGTATTGCATTGAACAGCAAGGAATAAAAAATGCAGTAATCATTCCATTAATATGTGGGATTATAAGGAAGCATTTAAAGTAGACAGATGTTCACAGACTGTACAGTGCATGTGAAGAT
This sequence comes from Notoglanidium macrostoma, assembly GCA_030068235.1. Classification (NCBI taxonomy): domain Eukaryota; kingdom Metazoa; phylum Chordata; class Actinopteri; order Siluriformes; family Auchenoglanididae; genus Notoglanidium; species Notoglanidium macrostoma. The sequence continues at coordinate 17,032,193 of JAQQZR010000004.1, forward strand.
CAGCCAGACCAGCAGGTGGGGCAATAAACACACAGGACCCGAACAAGTCCAGCAGATGGCGCTAAAGATGCAAACTTATGTGTCCGGTGTAATGCAGGATCTGCTGAATCAAGGTTCTTTATCTGCTTGATACAGTAAATGACAGACAATTCATTTTGAAAAATGTATCACTACCCTTATGTAGTTTAGCAGCTCCAAAAAAAAAAAAAAAATCGAGGCTTTCTTTTCTTTGTTGATGAAATCTTAACCAATGAGACAGATACAAAATGTATTATAATGACTAATAGTCATAGATAATTCACTTCTTTATAATATCATTGAACCTGATGAGATTTCAGTAGATCAGCTATTTGGCTATAAGCATGCCGTGGATTTACACGTGGTCTCCTAAGAGTGCCTGCGTACTGCTGTGCAAATGTTTTTAAATATCTATTTCTCACACATTGTGCAGTTGAGCATTGAATGTCTGAAGGAGCTAATCCTACTTACATGCATTTCACTTTAATTTAAAGCACAAATTCAATGACATTCACGGAATGTGAATAAACTGGTTGAATAACATTAAGCACTGGTCTAACTGGATTTGACTGGTTTGAGCGAGCCAGATAAACCTAACAATGTGCAATGAATTTACTCCTGGAATTCATTTACTTCTTGTTATATCAACACAACATGTAACTGCAGGTCACTTTTAATGTCAGATACAGAACAGGTTAAAACAAACAAAAAAATAGACAGACATCTTTTATAACAACATTTATTTCACATGATATAAAACAGATGAGATTTGCATATTGACTCCTTAGATAAGCTTTTATAATTTTATTGTATGGTGTACATTATATACAATATGATCTTTACATCTTCTACAATAAAGTTAACACCAAAACCCTGGTTATTGCTTTTTACCTTTACATGTGCTATACTTCTCTAGATCTGGACCCCAACATGGACAGAGACCACACTAAACCAAATCTTTTTTTTAATACTCTCTTTAATACTTTAGTTAAATATATCTCAGCCATAGAAATATAAAATGAATGTTCATGAATGTTCTGTTGGGGAACAGTGCTGCAGGAAATCACAGACTACCTAAACTTTCTTTACAAAGCTAAAATAATATATTTTCATCTGCAGTAGTATAGCAGTGCTTTAATGAAATCATCTTTCACACTGTATGGGTTCTGTACAGATAATTTGTTATCCACACGTTACTACTTTAAAAAATTCAGTGAGGTGTTATACAGTGCAAAAGATATGAATGCTAAAACCGGAGTGTTTTCAACGGCGGTAAAAGAGGCAGACTTTTTAAATAAAGGAATAAGCAGATTCTGTGCATAACGCCTGGATATTTGAAATAACAAGGTGTGTGTGTGTGTGTGTGTGTGTGTGTGTGTGTGTGTGTGTGTGAGATAGTATGTAGCTTTAACCCACTTCCACCCACTGAAGAGTCCGTGGTTGCTCTGAATCATACACTGTAACTCAGTAGACCCTCCTCACAGCACTTCTCATATCCTTTTATACAAAATGCCTACTCAAGCACAGAATAAAACTTGCAATCGTCATAAACACAATAAAACATGAAAGTAAGAACAATATTATAAATAATAACATTAATAACTCTAAGGTAACCTGTTTGTCTAATTCTTCTGTGGCAGTTGGTAACTAGAGCAATGGCATGAGCTGCGACGGGGTTGTCGGTGTGGCCTCTCGCTGCTCTACAAGGCTGCGTTTTTGGTTCTCCTTTAGGACCTCCTTCACATGTCAGTGTTTAGGGATGTAGGTGGCAATGCTGGCTGGGAGAGAGCACAAACAATCAGCTGTCAGTTCAGCTGAAAATGTTATTTTAGCCATACCTTAACACACTACCAGTTTGAGTAAAGCAACTTTCATTATAATGTAAGCTGCCTATATAACCCTAACACTTCTTTATACTGTAATGAAAGGGATTAAAGTAAGTAGATTTTTTGTCCGAAAGGCCTAAATAGACTGAACCTTGCATTATAAGGCTTAATACTAACTTAGTGATCTTTAATGTTAAAAAAATCTAGCAAGTGCAACTTAACTTCTGCCCTGAATGGTGTGTTAATTTCAGTTCATCTATTTACATGTGATACAGGTGCTTATTTTATGAGATAAAACATAAACCCCCTTCATAATATTCTCATTAGCTGGATATTCTATGGCTTTTAGCACCACATGCTGTATTAGTTCAGAGAAGGTTTGTCATTGGCTTTCAAGTGATGCGGTCCAGCTCACCAAGTGATTTCTGTTTCCTGTCCATCACTGCTTTGTGAGGAAATCAAAATGAAATCATAAACACACAATAGTAAAAGATAAAGGCTTATTTTAAAACAAAAAAGGCAAGACAACAAGATCCAATTAGAAAGAAAACAGGAACCATGACAGACTTACAGTATGTATAGTATACTGAAGCTATATACTTAATTATTCTGTCATACTAATACTACTACTACTTATTATTATTATTATTATTAATTTAACATTTTTGTAACATGCAAATTCACAAAGTAACTGCTCAATGCTCAAATCAGAGGATCCGGTTAGCCACCAAGACTTGTGAAATGTCTGCTTCTCTAAGAAGCGCGCGAGTCCACAATCACAAGATTAACAGAATGCTGCAAATGAAATTGTGGATTTAAATCAGAAATGCATCCCCTCTCAACGGCACAGTCATCAATTCTAATCCACTACACTTGTGGCCAAATTCAGCAAATATCCGCGAGCTGTCTCTCCTGTGTGCGCACTGAACAAATCCAGTACTCGTACGCAGCCCTGACTCTGTAAAGGTGGCTCAGGACAACACTGTTCCAGCCAGTCAAGCCAAGTAAGTTCAAATGTCAACAATCTTTCTCCAGTATTGAGGACTGAAATTTGGCTAGATTTTTGCTACAGCCTTGACATTTGTCATCAATATATCAATCATCATCAGTGCATGATCAATGATGAATCAGTGCATGACCTTTTGACACACAGTGGCATTCTCTAAACAAAGACTTACCATTTTATTTTCCCCTCAGGGTTTTATGTTTTCTTTCACTTGAGGCTTTAGTTTTATATGCAGCACGTAAACATGAACAGGATTATCTTTTCCCATTAAGCATTCATCGTGTTTGCAACAAAAACACTAGATTCTAGCTGCTGATTTCTCCAAAGTGATTAGTAAAGCTATTAAATTAACACCGTATTCATTCATCACAATGACTTTTAGATTATATTAAAATTCTACCCTGTATACTTATCCAATCATGAATGTTTCCTATAGTAACAGTAAAGTATGGATAGTTACAGAAGATGAATGATAACAGGACAGTAAACCCTTACTGTACTTTTTTCTCCATTACACACACATGAAGTGGGAACCATCAGGGAGGTGAGGAGGGGAGGAAGGAAGAGGAGAGGAGCTTGGAGACTGAGGCGAGCTGGAAAGGCTGTTCACTGCAAACCATTCGACAAAACAAGACCATAAACAGGCACCATATAGCAAACTGTTAATCATACAGATTAAAGGCATGCGTTAATACATTAGACATAAATACACACTGATGGTCAGAGAGACAATCAGATACATACAGTACATCAGCAAGATAAGTAAGGAATAAAACACGACAGTTTGGGTGATGACAGAAAGAAAGCGTTTTATTCCTCTTATACTTTGTCAATGCCAACAGTCAGCAAAATGCTTTAATAAGAGAGCACTTCGTCTCACCTGAAACCGTCGTGCTGTGTTTGGAGGACATCAGGTTGTAGGAGTCTTTGATGATCTGATCTTGACTTTGTCCAGAAAGATTTTCGTCATCATCATTTTCCTCTGTGTCTACTCGTACCATCATTGCAGTCTGTAGACTAACACACAACAGAGCAAACTGTATGCACGTGCAAAATTGCAGAATACAGACGGACACATGCATGTATACACACACGCACGCGCATACGCGCACCCCTACCTGTCCTCAGTGCCCAGGGGTTTGCGATGCTCTAGGCTTCTGCCGGCTTCAGAGAACTTTTCACCAAACCCAGACCCTGACATCACTTTCCCTTGCTCCTGCTGAGTGGAAAAAAAGAAGAAAAGAGCACAAGGGATTATGGGTACTATTTAAACACAAGAAAGAATTCTGCTATCCCAGCTCTTGTTGAGTTACCTCCACTGCTTTGCAGTTTTCTTTGAACGTAGTGGCTCTGATCTGGTTTGAGTCGTCAGCTGACATCTCCCTTCGTTTTGTGCTCATCTAACACGCACAAAGACAGAAAAGAAATCAATACTGGGCTAATGGGAAAAAGCTAACAAACTAAACTAACGTGATCTAATATTGCTGTGTGGTATTAAAACTGAATGTTTGTATGTCCCGTCCTTTGCCATAATATTTAATTATAACAATTTACTTTCCATAATGTTATAATATATAATGGTATAATACTACTGTAGTACATTACAGTTCATGTTTCTGCATCATACTGAATCTGGAGAGGGGCAGTGTATGGATGATGTATAAGGATGATGTTGCTACCTGCAGAGTGTAGTAATAGGGGGTGTCTTTGGTGAAGGAAAGACTGCGGGAAAGAGAACCGTCCTCCCTCCTTCTCTCTCGCAGCGCACCCTGCTGGTGCCTCCGAATCCGCTCCATTTGCTCCTCAACACTCATGCGCTGACGAACTCCCTCTACGCTACTGCTAATGTACTCCAGTGTACTATTTGGATGGTTCTGACGAAAACAGACACACACACAAAAAGACTGAGTGCTCTATTGCGAGCACTTGTTCTTTCCTTCCCTCTAAAACATTTGTTTGTTTTTCAATTGAATTTGCCTGGCTGCTGTAACGGTGGAAAAACATCTGACAATATTTATCTTAAAAGGAAAAACATAAAAATGCAAATAAAAGACAAATTGCAGCAACAATATGGACTATATTTGGAATAAACTGCAGATAAGTGCAATTGTATGTGCAATACACTGTGTGACGTCGGACTTGGGTAGATGCACTTTACCATGTTATAGACTTCATTTAAAATGACTTAAAGTGGACTTTTTTGTCATTAATCTACACATAATAACATATAATGGCAAGATAAAAAAATCAAAACCTGAAATATCTAACCTAGTTAAGTATTATCTAACTGTAAATGTGTGTTCCTTAAATATATTCAAAAAATATATTCCAGATAAATTGCTACTCTTGGTGAAGGTGGTGGGTTAAATAAAGGTGTTCCACAAAATAATTAACTTTACTTTCTAATAAGGACTGTGTGTGTTTATATAATGCAGCCGGACTCTGTGGCTTGTGCTTTAACTAACATGACAGTTTAACAGGCAGGTACGCAGCATGCCTACCACTGATGCTTCTATGTTGCTTCTGTTACTTGACGTTGCCTTTTCTATGAGTCACACGAGTAGCTCTCCAGTTGATATTGATCACCACTAACACCCCTCGTACGTCCATAACAGATCCACAATTACATAGCTAGCAATCCGAACTCATTAAACAAATGCTGGTTAATATAGAAGCGTGGCCATTTGACTTCAGAAATGTGTCTGGTGTTAACTGGTCCGTTAGTGGTTTGACCCAGGCAAGCCACAGCAGGTATGAGGTTAGTGCACGGGACCTACTGTTTTTGGTTCAGGTTTCTTGGCCTTCCTCAAAGTCACATAAGAAGCAATAGTGGAGGACACTGGCATGGGCGACTTTGTCCTTGGGCTCACTACTCCCACAGGATAGGAAACTGAGAACAGGAAGCGTTGCAAAATGAGGTCTGCAGGATGAAACTAGTTTTGAACTCCAATTTTGTGTGGTAAAAAGTGCTTCGGTACCTTTAGTACTAGAGGGCTCTTTCTCAGCAGCCTGTTCAGATTTCTCCTCTCCATTGCTCTCATCCACTTCAGCCACTGTTGTCAGCTCTGGCTCACTCTTATACAGTCTGTAGTCTGGACCCTGGGCAGGATTAATCATCCTGTTACTTACAGATCAACAGTGTGTCATTTATATGAATGATGAGGGGAGATATGATGAGGCACAATATTAATAGTGCGATCTTAAATAAATCCACCCTTGTAAACTGAGCTCGATGTTCAAATGAGAAAAAAACAAAACAAATAAAAAACACAAATGACCACAATAGAATTATTGAGGATCTCGGGGCCAAAAAACCCACTATAAAGTGAAGAATGGAAAGATCACAGGACACGTTGGTGAAGGAGCATGGATATGATGGGGGTATGGGATGAGGGTTCAGCAGCCTCTTACGCTGTGACTGCCATTGCGCTGGGCTGCTTTGCGCTCTTCAGGCTGGTGAGGACCTGTGCGAGGTGGGTGAAGCGGAGTGTGGCTGGGGCCTGGCACGTGGGGCACACACAGGCGCCCTCTGCCCTCATAAAGATGGGGAAGCGGAGGACGTGGGGGCACTGAATCTGACTCCTACAGATTGAAAATATTCCCAAGATAGAGGTAAAACTTTGGCCACTGTTGGGAGGTGAATCACATACTGGACCCTGACCGTCACACTGAGATTTAACTCAAGTGTGTGAGATAGGAAATAAGAGCTTTGTTGAGCCATATATACATACCTCCTTTTTCTGAAGACCGGAGAGTGGAAAGCCTGTGAAAAATCATGCAAACATTAAATCTAGAACATTTATACTCTAAATAGGTAGTTTTAATTGAAATAAAAATGTGTTACTCAGAGAGCAAGAGAAAGAGTGAGAGTCTCACTTGGCTCAGCGCTTCTCTTTGGCTTATTTTTGTTCAGTGCATCCATCACGTCCTGGATCCTCCACAGCTCCTTCTGAATCTGCACATGCTGCTGACTGGGGGGTTCTGTCTGTGAACACACACACACACACACACATTGTACCAGCTTGTCTTATATATATGATGGTAAGTGCCAGCATTTATTTTCAGATATGGAGAATTGTAAGGTTTGCAGTGCGCAGCTACCTGTGGACTTCCAAGAGCCTCCAGCTGATCGAGCAGGTTCCTCTTAGCCAAAGTCACATCGGCCTCCAGCTTATCATACTCTTTCCAACTTCTTTCTAGCTCCTGAAAAAAGCCCAAACAAACACAATGACGCCATGATTTGCTTTTTAACCATCAAAAAACAAGCAAGAGATTTATGAAGCTCTCCAGAGAATTGTGACTTTCAAATACAAAATAGTATGTGTTTTTCTCGTGTCTACAGTTTTGGGTAGAACAGGTGGTATTACATGTGTATAGGCTCGTTTCCGCCATTTGATGAAATAACATTTACTAAATGATAATATTTGCAAAGTTAAGACTCTTCAAGTCTTCTCAGGAAAGTTTCTCATAATTCTGACTTCATGTAGTAAAGCTGGGTTCATGTAAGAAATTCACTTCAGGTTCACACCTCTGATGTCAACAGCATTTTGCACTCACGTCTCCATCAGTTGATATCTTCAACAAAATAAACATAGAAATAACCCTGATGCTCATATTCATAAGTTCTCATAAGCTCATAAGTTCCTGTTCACACAACTGCACTTTTTAACTCTATAGAATATAGTTATAGAAGGGAAATTATTTATGATTTATGCACTGTCTGGTGGCGCCCAGATAAGAATGGGTTCCCTTTTGAGTCATGGTTTCTCCATGTCGTTTTTAAAAGCGCTGTACAAATAACATTGAATTTCATTAATTATGTATACATTCATTTAAAAGTCCATTATGTAGGATTCAACCAACTGAATGCAGCTCCAACTGAATTTTTCAAAAAATTTGGGTTCGGAAACTTTCTTTCTAGTCTTCCTTTCTTCTTCTTTGTCATCCTTCTGGAGCTTCCGTCCGGATTCACACTGCCAATTGTAAAAAAGCGAAACGTGGAAGATCACAGATTTTCATCAAGTCAGGAGATCATCTACCTCAATGATCCATTTGTTTTATGGATAAAACACGACAAACAAAGCACGACAAACAAAGGGCGTGGATTTAACTATGTTTCAGTGTGGATAGTGAACAGGGAATGGCTGGATTACGGTCATGTTTAGGAATTTAGGATGTGATGAGTGGTTTTTCATTTCTCTGTCGTTAGTTTTGGGAATTATTCATATGATTTCACTGTAATACTATTTTTTGACAGACCTGATCATCAAATAAAACATAATTTTAAAATAATATAACATATTAAATTAAAATAAAAACATATTTTTCCCTAATTGGGGATTTCCCTAATTGTATTGTATTGTACTATAATTTCCCTAATTGTACTGTATTGTACATGTCTTTGAATGTACAGTACCAGTCAAAAATTTGGACATCCCTACTCATAGGTTTTTCTTTTTTTTAATCTTATGCACTGTAGAACAATATGGAAGACATCAAAACTATGAAATAAGACATATGGAAAATACATGAAATTATGTGTAAAAAAAAAAGAAAAAAAAGTGAAAAACAGAATAAAACCCAAAATATGTTTCATATTTTAATTTCTTCATAGTAGCCAGCATTCACCTTGATACAGCTTTGCACACTATTTCCATTATCTTGAGTTCGTCACCTGGAACGCGTTTCAGTTAACAGATGAGTTTTGTCTAAAGTTCATTAGTGGAATTTCTTGCCTTCTTAATGTGTTTGAGATCATCGGTTGTGTTGTGTGGAGGTATTGTTGGTGTACAGTAAATCGCCTGTACTGTAGTAATCCTTATTATGTCATGAACCGCTCAATGAAGTAAAGAGAAACGACAATCCATCTTTACATCAAGACATGAAGTGACATTTAAGTAATAAAAATAAAGAAAAAAACTAGTGAATTGCAAGGTGTGTCCAAACTTTTGGTTGGTACTGTGTGTGTGTGGACTGACTCACAGTGCTGACGCGGGACAGTTCTCTGCAGGAGCTCAAAAGGCCGCTCTGCAGTACGTCCCTCTGCTGTATGAGGGTCTGCACAGTCGCTGGGTTGTCTGCGCTCATTTCAAGCTCCTGACTCGTTGACAAAAGGGCTGTTTCTAGGGTGTGCTACAGACACAAGAGATTAAAAATACAAACAGCACTTCCATGTGTGCTCATGAGGCTCGAACCAATAATGATCACTTTTAAAACTAATAAATATTATATCACAGAATGCTCGGATGAAGGATACTGAAATATTCAGATCTACCTTCTCTCTGTGGAGTTGCTGAAGCTTCTCCTCTTGTGTCCGCACCACTTTGCCTTGTTCACACAATCTGCTTAACTTTGCCTAAAGAAACGAGTGAGAGTAAAGTTCCTTTTCCTCTCTTGTCATGAAGGTACAGCATAACAACAGGAGAGCCATAGGGCCACCGGTGAGCAGGTATTCTCAGTACAGCAACACTATAAACTAAAACATAGTGTAAACTAGAAAAGTTTACATGCACGAAAGAAGAAACCTTCATAATGTGCATGTAAACCTTTCTGAACTCAAACAGATGAGTGGCAACTCCCCTCCCCCTGAGTGGCGCTATAGAGCAAACAGCATTTTAATCACTTCTAATTATGATTAAAACCATCTTTTTTTTCTCTTTTGGCCAAAGTGCCATTATTGGATGTTTTTCAGCTGAATTTGTTTATATATTTATATATATTTTTTTATATATAAAATAAAGTTAAAGGTCCACTATGTAGTATTTTGAGGGTATCTATTAGCAGAAACAGAGGATATATTTATATATATAAAATACTTAATGAATTCATAAGTGTGTTTTCATTAGTGTATCATTACCTGTAACTACAAATTGCTGTGTTCCCGTAAGATTACATTAAGCCGTTTATATCTACATAGGGGGCGGGTCCACCTCTACGGAGCCGCCATGCTGCACCGCTACAGTAGCTCAGAATGGACAAACCTGTAGAGAGCGCCTTCCGCGTTTCATGTTTTTAGAAGTGGCAGCTTGAAAGGAATTCGTTTGCTGGTGCTGGATAACAAGATAGAGAAGCCAAATTTTGAAAAATGGAGGATCGCACTTATTATTTATCACGGAAAAAGCAAAGGAGTGTGAATGTAAGTACTTGGAAGTATGCTACGGGGACCTGATGGCCACCGTACGCGCTAATACGCGCTTGGAGAGGGAGGGGTAAGGGAGGGGCGTTCAGGGGGATGAATCTTACATAGTGGAACTAATGATATAATTGCCCAATGTTAGCTTAGTCAAACATATATTGAGAGAATTCTTTTCACACCACTGAACTTAAAACATCCTCTATTTACCCTGAGAGAAACCATGGATGCTGCATCTTGCAAACAAAAGTACGAGGTGCTTCCAGGGAGTTATTTAATATCATTCTAGATTCACATACTGATTGGCTTTTTTAGAATTTTACTGTGGAAAAAGAAAACGACTCTTTTTACATATAACTGAGTGATAACTCAATATAGCAGTGTACGCCGATGTTAAAATACGGAGTTCTGTAATATGAGGTCAGCGGTCCATCCATTCCACAAACTGATGAACAATCTGTGCACAGCAACAGATGGGTTACAAGTTAAGCGACCCTACATGGTGGTGTACCAAATAAAATGGTCAATAATTGCAGGGAAAAGACAGATGAAGTTGCAAGTGCATTTCTCTGTGTTTTACCTAACAAATGTTACGCTAGTATCACGTGTATCTATTACGAATTTGCGTCACTGCAGGCATGTAGAAACACAGACAGGTAATTATTGCAATAAGAGTGAAGTGCTGGTGTACAGAGACGATATTTACACATTCAATTAATCTGTTCTGTTTATACACGGCTACAAGGATATCCAGTCAACTTACATCAACATCCAGTTCTTCAGGTCTGTAGCCATAAATGCTGTCGCTGTACGCCTCAGGACTCATCTGCAATAAAAAGCAACAGTCAGGTGCAGGTCTGAGAGACCTATAGATGTGCAACCATGGAGCTAGAACTACCCTCACCCTGCAGTAATGACAGAACCCAAGCAAGTCATACAGATAAGTCAGAAGTGGTACAATTTCAGTGTCTCTTGGGTTAAAATACAAGTGTGAGGACTAAAGCAAGGCACTGTTCATAGTTTAAGATAAGAATGTTCTAGTGCTGTAGAATGACTATGTAATGCATTGTTCCCCCTATGTGTAGATCAAATTTACTGAAGCAGAACTATCTCCTGACTCTAAAATTGGTAACATAATCCATTCTCTCTCTCTCTCTCTCTCTCTCTCTCTCACACACACACACACACACACACACACACACACACACACACACA
>JAQQZR010000004.1:17063418-17078710 GCA_030068235.1 Notoglanidium macrostoma
AGAGTTCCTACGTGATGCAGTAAAACCAAAACTATATTTGTGCATACCCAGTAGGTATCTGTCACAATCAGCAAAAATTTTGTACATCAGAATGGGATTTTTCTTTCTGTGAATTGTCCTTTTGCAGCAGATTTGATTCGTCTTGGATGTGTCTCCATGAACTTTGTATATTTAAACTTTATCCAGCTCTTCCTAATTAGATGGAAACTGTCAGTGGACAGGTCAGGCCACTGATTCTTTATTAGGTTTAAGTCTAGGCCTTGACTTGGTCATTCAAAAACACAAAGAAACCGTCTTTTTTTAAACCCATTCCTTTGTTTTTGCCTCATTTCCCTGTTGGATACATATATCCAACATATCATATTCACCCTAATCTGCAGATTCCCATCAGCAACTTGCAGACATTTTGGCTCCATCAAGGAAAGCTGTTACCTGGGTGTTGGGCTGTATTTGTTTTGCACCAAATATAAAGCTTTGGCTTTAGAGCAAATGGCTCAAATTTAGTCTCATCATACCACAAAAACTTTTTCCAAAAGCTTTCAGACTTTCTCAGGAATGGCTTCCTTCTGGCTGTTCTCCCATACAGGCCTGATGTGTGAACAGATGATTGTTAAGGACTAAACTGCTTCTCCAATTTCAGCCACTGAGCCCTTCAGTGTTGTAGCTGAACCTCTGAACACTTCAGACAACTGCCCTTCTTGCCCAAGCACTCACTTTGGCCTGATCTTGGTACAGTAAAATATTTTATTTACTTTGTTATAATGGATTTCACAGTGCTCCTCGCTTACTGATCAGGAGGTCGGGGTTCAAGCCCCAGCAATGCCAGGCTGCCAGTGCTTAACCCACTCAGCTCCAGGGGGCCGCATCATGGCCGACGCTACACTCTGACCCCAACCTCCCAACAAGCTGGTATATGCAAGGAAAATCATTTCTTTGTGCTTCAATGTACAGGTGACAAATAAAGGCTGCTTCTTAAGAAGGTTCAAAGCTTTGACATGTTCTAATAACCTTCTCCATCTTTTTGCATCCTAACAACTTTGTCTTGAAGCTTCATGCCCAGCTTCTTGGTCCTCATGAGAGAAGAATAATTTGATCAGTTAATTTCACTGTGAGACCTCCGAAAGTCAGAGATATTTATCCTGCAAACATAGAATAGACACAGCATAGACACGTGTGCATTTAGCATAAACACGTGTGCATTTAGAATTAACACGGGTGGATTTCGCAGTAACACGGGTGTACCCTGTTTAACATGTTTAGAGCCGGCTATGATACGGCTTGAAAATGAAATATTAGTCCTAATTTAGATTGCTATAAAAGTGGGTTGAAAACTTTTTTAATCAATTCTGCAGTTGTTAGAGATTTTAGTTGTTAAATAATTCTGAAGACGTTTAATCAGAGTACCTTTGGGATGTGGTGAAACACGAGATTTGCATCATGAACGTGTAGCCAATCAACCTGCAGCAATGATCTGGTGCAATCATGAAACATGGACCAGAATCTCAAAGCAATGTTTCCACCACCTTGAGGAATCCAAGCCATGAAGAACTGAGTCTGTTCTGCGAGCAAAAGGGAGGTCCATCGCTAGATTAGTATAGTACTTACTTACTTATTTAAAGAAAGCTCTCTCAGGCCATAACCAGTTAAAAACTAAACCTTTTAAAAGCTCATCTGCAGGTTATTATGTGAACATTCTAGATATTTGTGTTCTTCCAAATTTGTAGCAAAAGATTGAGGAAAGAATACGTGTGGGTGTGATGGTCAGGTGTCCATAAGCATTTGTCCATATAGTGTAGCTAGGTATTATACACCATGTCTGATTTAGATGAGTCAATCTTCATTTTTAAATACAGGTGAGCCAAGTTTCCTTTCTGAACAACATAAGTCCTCATTTCATACAAACAAAATGCTGAACAGAAATTAATTGAGCCAAAATAATAAACATAACCTCAAAAACATGCTGTGATATCAAAGTGCCCAATACAGCTCCACATTCAGGTCAACATACTATACACACAAAGGAGAAGTAAAAGTAAATAATTCGCCTTTAATTTATCTCTTTGATTAGCATCTGTTTACCTTTTGATTGGCTCAGTGTGGACAAGTGTAGCATCTGTCATCACTTTCATCCAAGACTCCATTTCTTTGGCTGTGTCGGTGCAGAAGTAGTACGTCCGCATGTTTGGGTGCGTGGCCTGCTCAACGGAAGACAAGATAAACAGAATGGCCTGGAAGAGGAAAAGACAAAAAGGAAAAACTCATTTGAATGCAGACCTGAATTAAAGTGCTTTTTGAGAATGTCTCCGTTGAGTGACATGGAGAAACATATACTTTTGGTCATAAATTATGGAGACATGACTGTCCCCTACAGACATGACTGGTTTTATTATAACTGTCATACACTGCTCTGATTAAAAGGGAAATGCAATTTTATTATCTTTTGAAAATCGCTTTTGTGAAGGAGTCTGGGAAAGTCTGTCCCTGTGGCCAACAAAGTGGAAAAATCAGTTTGTGCCCAAAATAGGCTTTATCAGAACTGTATATGGTAGAAAAGGTCAAAAGTTCACCATGTAAAGGGTTTTCCCAGGCCACCACACAAGCAAGACCATGGCCTCTCCCAAGGGACTGTGATGAAGTGTTAATATGTTTCCCGAGAACTCACCATGTTGGTTGATCTCTTTTACAGAATTGTTCCAGTATACGCAACCTCAAGAAATACAAATAGAAACACTGAGTGATGCAACAAAAGAACACTCGCTTATGCATCAACACAAAATTGGAATAAACAGGAAAAAAACTCACTCGTGCAAAATGTTCTGTCATTATAGATTTGTTACAATGTGAAGGACAAGATTGCTGTACTGTATAATGTAAGGCTTTAGAAAATGATATATTCAAATAAACAAAATTACATATGAAATAGGTGCACATCACCGTAACCCATGTGTTTATTGTTTGAGAGGGCAGAAAGAAGAATATGAGCAACAGACTCAGACCTTGAATGCGTATTTCTTGCTTATGTGGTCATCCACAGATAAGAGAGAGATATGGAAGCTCGGTAAAAGGATGCTCCCAAGGATTCCTTCCTCCTTTTCATCTAAGGAAAGTAAATTCGGGAAACTGCATGAATTCTCAATAAAGTCATGGCTGTGAGATCTGTGAAATCATCTCACAATATCGCTCTCCTTCTGATGCCTGCAGCATCTTACAGCCCGGGACTGAAATTCAGTGGGTGACACCAAAAGTGCTAGGTGGAGACACTCACAATATCTTTATGGGTATTTGCTTCTGCCAGTGTAAGTGGCCTATACTCTCCAGCTGGCATGCTGTCTAACTGCACAAATTCCTGTTTTGGTACCACTAACAATCATCTGCTGTGGATCCAAACACAATACACATGACCCTAGAAACCCTCTGATTCCTGTCACTGCTTGATGCAGCTATATTACACATTCATTCAAACCCCTGTGTTCATATAAGGGAGACGTCTCGGGTGGGTGTGTGCCGTCTGTCCAGAGTCTTTGGCTCCAATCAGAACGGGTAGAGGGCATACTGGAAAGCCCACAGCATACCATTTATTACAGTATGAGTTTTATTTATCTTTAAATTACATTTGAATAATTTCCAGTATTTTAATTAAGTGAAAAACGTATAAAAATTGTTTGGTGTATGGTTATATTAGCCAGGCTTTATATTTATTCCGTTAGCAAATTAACAGTGCAAGCTAACTCTACTAGCTAGGTCCACTCACCAGAGGCACCATCATATGCCTGTATATCTTCTTCTAATAGGTAAACGAATTAAATGTTTGAAAATTGCTTGCTTAAGTTCCACGTTATATGCCATTATTATAGTTTTGTATTAGCTATTAACAGCTACAAATGCTCTCCAGAGACCCCAATGATCTCTGCTACTTTATTTCCAAGCTTTATTTTTCTTTGTAACGTCTCTATACATATCTAATGAGAAGTTGTAGATGACAGAACGAGATGACCACAGTTATAAACTTTTCTTGCTTTTTTTTTTTTTTTTTTTTTGAGACAAGCAGTACATATGAACTAATGGTAGACAGGAACTTAACATTTAAAAATGTGGTACCATGCATGCCAAACGATTGGTCTGAGAATTGATTGGAACCGATTGTTTGGATTTGTCACCTTACCGCATTATATCTAAACTCTCAAATTTTGGCTGAAATCTGTCAGACTCCTACATAGAGACTGAATGCTCACGTGTCGCTTTGTCACTTGCTAGTGTGAATGCAGCTTAATACAGGCAGGCAGACATATAGACTGATAGATATAAAGCTCACCCTTATAGTAGAAGAGGCACATGTCGGATAACACAAACCACCTCTTCTTCCACATCTTCATTCCTGCGCTGTCCTGTAGGAGTACACGGACATACCATTCAACTACTGAGCTTTGCCCATCATGGGACATTCTTCTGACAAACACAACTAAGATGATGCCTCTCTGGAAAATGGCCTCTTTTTCTATCAATTTAAATATTCAATGTAATTTCCAAGTGCTTATCTTCCTACATCTTTGTATACATTCCTCATGCTTGTGTGTATCTGTTATTAAGGATGTAATTGCACAGAAGGTGTCCAGAAAAAGCCCATGAAGAAAACTTTCACTGTCACACACCATGCTGATGAAGCGTGTGCACTGTACCTGCTTATGAAGCCAGCTGCGTTTGACTACTAGAGCATTTGGGTTTCTCTTTATGGAGTGCGACCGCTTGCCAAAATTGTGGATTTTTTTAGATGGCCTTGATTGCTAGAAAAAAGAGGGACAAAATACATTCAATACAGTCCATTTAGGCAAGAATAGTGCTTTATGTTTTTCCGTTCATGCATTTTAATACTGTTACACCTTGTTGAGTTCTCCACTGGAGAGTGCACATCATCTACATCACAAGTGGCCACTTGCAGCGCAAAATGAGGAGGACAACATGCACAATGTACTTTATCAAATTCCCTGAAAGTTTTAATTGAGAGAGAGAGAGTGAGAGAGAGAACTCACTCTGGTTGTTGGACTGCTTGGGTGTGTCATGTAGTCTGAGCCTCCAGTGTAGTTAGATGCCTCACTCATGATGCTCGTGGGTCGTTCCTTCTTCTCGGTGGCTGCTGCTTTAGCTGCTGGCCTGAGGAAGAGTGAGAGAGAAAAAAGGATTGGTTTTGAAAAAGAGGAAAGAGGGGCAGGGGATGGGGATGGGGTCCGTCCTTGGGCATGTTGGTACAGCATGGACAAATCAAGAGAACGTTACAAACGCAGCAGAAGCCGAGTGAAAGTTTGTGAGTGAAACCTCTATCCTTGGCACTACCTTAAGGACAAAAAACATCACACACATCTATCTGAGCGAGAAAGAGAGAGATTTATACACTTAAATCCACATAACATCAGACTTACCTCATGCGTGACAACCCATAATCAAAGAACGTACAGTGTGACAGGATGGCATAACAGGAAACCTGACCTACTACAATCCACAACTATTCAGAGGGAGTTTGAACTGCAAGTCGATAACTACAGCAGGCGATCTTAGCTCATGACTGCTCCAAGTCGTGTGATCAGGAAGACAACACTGCAAGAGCAGGTGCATCATCTTTCTTTAAATATGGAAAACAAGTAGAACTCGTCATAGTCTCATCCTTCGTGTTACTAACGTGTTTGGCAGAAATGCCCTTAAAATATACTTCCTACAGGAAGGAAGCTACTGAAGAAGAACTTTCCCAGACATTTGACAAATGCTGTGATCTTGACGCTGCTTGGATGAATTCCAAATGTAATCAGTTCATTGGCTGGTTACGGTGCTAATTCCACATAAATCTCTCAGACCTTCAACATCTCATTCTATTGTGCACAAGAAATAAGCATAAATCCTGTATAGGACTTTAACGTTTAGAATTTTACAGATCTGATGAATTCAGAGATGTACAGACTTACACTTAAATTATATTAGACTGTAGTCACAAAGACAATCGGTGGTTAGACATAAAGATTAAACCGTACCCTAAGCCACAAAAGCAGACTCAGTCTCTGCAAATTTACTGGAAAGATGGAGCACCATTCTTCCACAATACAGGCTGCATTTGACTGACCTCGGAAATGGAAGTCGGAACTATGGCGGTCTCGCTCGTGCGATGAGCAGCCGTGTTGTTTAGGCATCATTCATGATGTCGAATCAACATGGCTGCTTGCAGCATTACCAGTAAACACAGCAGCACTTCTTACCTTTAAACAAGTTATAGATTTAAGAAATGAATACATCTGTACGTCACTATAACACTGTTCACTGTTTTGAGGAGGAAAATAAACATCTACGTCACTCATCGCAGTTAGCTGGCTAACCTGCAACACAAATGCACAGGGGTCGAAAATGACGTAATTCCGAGCCGACGTCCCAATTTTGAGGTAAGTAGAATGTAGCCGAATTAGGTGCCGTTCTTTTCATCTTCCTTCTCCTTTACCTCCCCCTCCTTTTTGTTCCTTATTTACATTTTATAAACAAACAATGCTCTATTTAGGGTATAACATAATTGCCTTTTAGCAGTATACAAGCATACACAGCACTGCTTTAAAGACATATTGGATATTCAGCCACTGAAAAAAAAAAGTGGTGAAAATACTGAGCTGAATATAATGTAGTTTTAAAATCTCATCTGCAGATTATTATGTGAACTTATTTGTAAAACTTTTTTATACACTATATGGCCAAAAGTATGTGCACCCCTGACCATCACACCACTGTGTGCCTGTTGAACATCCCATTCCAGATTTACTCCCCCTGTGTTTGCTGTTATAACACGCTCCACTCTTCTGTTTGGCTTGCACTAGGTGTTGGAGCGTGGCTGTGGGGATTTGTGTTCATTCAGCTACAAGAGCATTAGTGAGGTCAGGCGCTGATGTTGGGTGAGGAGGTCTGGGGTGCAGTCGGTGTTCAGTGGGGTTGAGGTCAGGGCTCGGTGCGGGACACTCCAGTTCCTCCACTCCAACCTTAACACAGCATGTCTTCATGGAGCTGCTTTGTGCACAGGGGCATCGTCATGCTGGTTTGGGCCTCTTAGTTCCAGAAACACATGTGGATGTGATGCTCATTTGTTTTTGTCCATGTAGTGTATTTCCAAAGAAATACAAAAATTGATTGGTGGTTCCGTTTTGTGATCGACAAACCACTCAGCATATTTTAAAGTGTTTTTTTCTCATAGTGACATCTAATTAAGGCACTTCAGATCTACAACCATATTTCTATACCTCGGGAAAACAGCTAACAGTTAAAAGGGACCAGAGAGTCCATGTAGTCTGAGAGCATTGTGGAAACAAAGCTCTTAACATTCTTGATCTTTTGAGAAATGCACAGTGCCATTTTGGAAAAGGCCGCTACGATGGTTCAGCGGGCTCCAGCTGCTCTCGCAACATCACACTCACGTCTGTTCTCTGTTTTTAAATCTCTTCCACCATATCTGAGTGAATGTACTTGTAATAGCTTGGGGTGAAATTTCTGCAACTTGGTAATTCATACCATGTGCTCGGTGTTATGCTCACTTTTTATCAAACATATTCCCCCAAGTCATTTCTCTTTAAGATACATTTTGTCATTTGATACATTTTGTGCAATTTGTGAAAGCACCATTGATGAAAGGCTGAGATATGAGATATGAGGTAATGGGTGGATATTGAGTGTTACCTTTTTTCCCTTCGCCCACAAAAGGGGGAGCATCCCTCACCAGCTACTTTCTCGGGAAGAAAATCATAATGCCGCCAGATAATAGGAGAAACTACTTATCTTCGTTCTAACAAAAAGTCATTTAGCACTAAATTATTCATTTTAAATTACATATGAAATTCTTTATATGAATGCAAATAAATTCTACTTTTGCCGTTTTTTGAAAACAAATTTTTCATTCTCTCTCAGTTCCCAGGAACCCTTTTTGTCATTGCCTTTAACCATACCCCGTCTCCATGAGGTACAAATAAGAGGCTGCACACATGCAAAAATGCAACTTTCAACAGTGACAGATTGTTGTTGCACAAATCAGGTAATAAATATAAAAATTCTGAAAAAATAAAACCACAGTATTACAACATAACGTATATTACAGTACAACAACAACAAGATATTGCAGATCTCGGTCTCTCAGTCAAGCTGTTCAAAGATCTTCAGCTCTCTTTGGACACACCTTAACATCATTCTGCAGGATCACCATGTGAACAAATATATAATATTACAGAACATCTAATAATCATACCTCATGTATAGTGGATGTGAGTTTGATGACAGGAGTAGATACATCTCCTCTTTATTTATTTATTTATTTATTTACAGCAAATGCTTTGCATTTAACAACACTCACCGTATTTCTTTATTTGTCTTACATTTTATGAGCATTGGTAAATGTGAACTCGATTACGAACGGGCATGAGTGGGATGCTGATGAAAGGAAAATCAATCCTGGTACAGGTCTCCTAACTGCAGTTTGCAGAAAAATTACCTGTTCACAACAGGATGGACAAGTTTCCCATAATTCAGGCTACAAACAGAAAGAAACAGAAAACGAAATATGCATATTGTTAAATAAAAATATTACTGAAATGTCAGACTTGAAGGGGGAAAAAAAGAACAAGCTTCTAACCGTGAGTAAAAAATAGAAGTTGCAGGAAGTTGGGAAAAAAGTTATGAATTAAAGACTGGCAATGCTGGCAAAATTATTGCTCATTTGATCAAATGTACAAGCCTGAAGCAATTACTCACTCCATGACCTCAGTGAGATGAGTAACCGTTTCAGTTCTGCGGTTCTTTATCATTAGTACGGTTCGCTGCGATCATGCTGCTGCTTTCACGGCTGAAGCTCGCTGCAATCTTCTGAACGTCTCCTCTGTGTTGGAACAGTCTAAAGATACTATTCCCCTCCTCCAGGACAGCCAGCCAGCCAGCAGCGCCAACATGCTGATTAACACATGCAAATGCCGCACTAATGCACACACACAGTAAGCCTGCTTGTGCTAGGCGTCTGTAATAAGTTCTAGAGTCGAGGTGCTCAGAAAGGTCCAGGATGTTTCCATCTATTCAACACCAGAAGGAAGCTATTAGTGTGCTTCTGTTCCCGACTCATACATCACAAGTGTCCGACAAATAAAAAAAAATGAATAGGAGAAAGAAGCCAAATGCAATAAGTGGTCAATTTGTCAGGTTACTGCATTGAAGCTAGAACACTGGGCCACTGTTGGCTGAGAGTAGCACATGTGCAAAGTGTCCATGTTCACACATGTTCACGTTGTGTTAGCAACAAGCCAGCCCGCTGAAGTGTAGCGTCACTGTTCGAGATTTAACACGTGAATATGTCTGTATGTTGATCTAAAGCAAACACAGTACAACTCATTTAAAGGTAAGAAGCTACTTCGTTACCTAGCCATGCTGTAACTGCGCATTTTCTTCCGCTTTTCCTAGTCAGACATTATGCGTTACGACCTTTAGTCCAACGCAGCAATTCACCTTTCGCTCTGAATAGCCCAAAACTGAAGAGAGGGAGGAGTCAATGAGACTGGACTGCATCACTGTCTAAAAATGTAGATAATACCTTTGGTGCAGCTATGATTTAAATGCAATTTTACACTGTATGTGTATGTATCTGCTCAGATTCTGTCTATTCTTTATCACAATATATACAACCAGTGTATTCTGGGCTTTCTGACATCAACACGGAGCGAAATTATACATCATCATTATATTATCGTCATGTTGAATGGGGGACGGAATAACCCTAACCCTTTCTGAAACCACCGTGTGTGTGTGTGTGTGTGTATATATGCACCTCAGTACGCATGCTTGTGTTTGAAAAAGCTGTATAAGATCCATTAAATTCTGGAAAAGCTGAGATGCTGTTGCTTCTCATCTCTCCGCTCGCTCCGGTCTTTAGTGTGACTGTGCCACTCTCTCCCTCCTGTAAAAGGTGACGAGACCGAATTACATCGTCATGTTTCGTTCTCACATCCTCTAACAGCAGAGTGAGAGTAGCGAGTGTTAATCTCATTTGCACGTTTGCACGAGTCTCTGCTGCATTCAGAAGCAGAGCTCAGTTTGGACCAGAGGAAATGAGGAGGGACTCAATACAGCAGAGGCGTATTTAAACCTTAGGAGCACCGTGAATTGGTGAATAGTAAATTCAGTGAGCAACGCTGCACTTGTCACAGTGACCTGTATTGTGAATAATGTCAGCTGATGCTAGCTAGCCAATCAACTGCTAGTATACTACTACTAACAAATCACCTTGCTAGCCTGTGTACACGTCAGCCCGTTTTCAATGAAAATTTATTTACGAACAAACAGACGTAATCAGCGCTAACTTTTCGGTTCATCGACTGCTGCTTTGAATCACGGCCTTTCAATGTGCTGAAACAATCCAAATCATCTGACTGCTATTCCGCTAATTATTTCACTATCTGAGTCGGTCTTACTGGCATTTACAGCAACACAGTAGCAAAGCCTGTCACAGCGCACTATAATAGTCATGCATTATAATTATTGGGGGGAAAAAATCATGGTTTATTGAGCATTGTTTTGCGGAATAAACGACTTTAGTACTGTATCTTTGGTTTTTGACTAAAGTTGTTACAGAACTGGTGACAGAGTCGTGAATCATGGCTCTTTTGCATCCCACGTGAGCATACAGCCACCACACACACACACACACACACACACACACACACACACACACACACACACACACACAGAGCGAGAGAGAGAATCAGCAGGCACACTGAAAATAATAACAGCTTTGTACCCTTAAGAGTCATCTGTGAATTATTTCAGATAATGGATCCTCTCTCTCTCTCTCTCTCTCTCTCTCTCTCTGTCTCTCTCTCTCTCATGATCAGCATGTGATGAGTCTTACAGAATCAGACACTGAGGTATCGCTACTACTGACCTACACTAAATTTGACAGAATATAAATATATAATTATTTATAAATATATATATGGCAGGTTGCAATATGGAATAACCCAACGTTCGCTACAGACTAAAGATTTGATCGGCTGTGCTGACCTACACAATACACTAACGCTGCAACGGTGCCTGCAGTACAGACGATTAACTGACCTTTAACACCTTACATGACACATCAGGGAAGAATCCTGCTAAAATGAGAGACGGTGAGGATTTGGTGAAGTTGTACTTTAGTACAAATGAAGAAAAACTTATTCTTCTGTCGCATCGGCACCAGATTATTCTTAGCACTAGAAATTTGAAACAAGTGTGCAAGAAAGAAAAAATACAAGATACTGAGGATAAAGTTAAACTATTTTGAGGATAAAGTTGTAATAGTGTGCGAAAATAGTTCTGAAAACACAGCTACAATTTTTTGGTGATACCTACAATTTTATATATAGCATTCATGTGTTAAAAGTACTAATGATTAACGATTCGATTTAAAAAAAAAAAAAAAAATGCTTGATGGTTACAACTCCAGCCACTCAGTACAGCAGTCGAGCCACCAGCGTGTTATAACTCTGCATAAGGCTCACATTTATCATCAGGGTCCATGTGACATGACGCACTGGGGGCTTGGCCATAAGAGCGCCGGATCTTATTGTCTCCGGTGAAACCACACACGCTGACCAGCATGCAGATGTAACCACTGACAAGCGTTAAAGTGACCGCTGACTGAGATTTCCTTCAACACAAGAGACAGTGCGAGTGCTAGTGTGCGCCTTGTTCCCAATCCGATGCTACTGAATATACGCCAATCAAACTACCATTTGCTTGATGCACAGCACAGACGGCTCGCACTGCACGCAGCTGAGATTCTGACGGTGTGCAAGCTGGTTTTCCCATAAACCCCTTCTCTGTGTCTAAATCAGACACGGCTTGGTTTCGTGCGAGCTCTGTGACATTCTGGTGTTTACGCACTTCACTACATGCACTTGCAATTTGGAACACAGCCCAAAGGCACACAAATACCCAACTGGCTAAAGAGAAATGAGCAAATTCAACATAGCAGAAGATGAAGAAAGAGGTAAGAGTGGAACGAGAGACACAGAGGGAAAAAAAAACACTTACTGCTCGTTGACGACAAAGATGCAGTTGTCTTGTGATGGTGAACCAGAGACCGGATGTTTGCAGGTCACTTTCCGCTCATTGTGACTGAGGGAGGGAGGGAGAGAGGGAGGGAGGAGAGAGGGAGAGGCAAACATAAAAGAGTTATATGTTTTACTGTTCATTCATTCTTCCCCATTAAGCACTTGATGCTGTTCAGGGTGGATCCTGAGCTAGAGAACGCTCCCTATCCACAGTCTTTGCAGGATTCTTTACAAACCGAAAACAATTACAAAAATTCCTCAAAAAAAAAATAAAAAAAATAAAAAAGAAGTAAATAAATTTCCCTTCCTCTGCTCCGCTGAATCACCGTTCGTTTGTTTGGAATGAAGCCAACCTGACAGTTGGACGCAGCGCGTACCACAAACTGCGAAATTAGCTTCGCTTTGAGGCATTCGAAATTCTGTAGAGACTGGTGATAAATTAAAAAAAATAATAAAAGGCAAAGTGTGTTAGTTAGGTGTTGCCAGACATGCCAAATCTCTGCAACTGTACTGCAGGGTTAAACTCTGTTCTTCCAAAGCATGTTCCATGGTGACGTTGGTTGACTGCGCTGTCTGCCACATCACTCCAAAATCTCTCACAAGTGTTCAGATTGTGATCTGGTGCAAGTGAAGACCATAGCACGTGATTTACATTACTGCCATACTCAAGCAGTTTGGATCCGAGCGACCACTCCAGGAAGACACGTAGACATGGATGGACATGCGTGATCACACAGTAAGCACGAGAAGTCAGAATAACGTTGCATAGATACTGTAACTGCTGAGTATCATCTGGCAGTTGAGGACGGCCCCGCATGGAAAGCCTAGCCATGAGATTGCTGTGCACGGACCACATGGATCCTCTAAAGCACATACTGACTTCATTCCAAAGCCTTTTTCATTACGCAGTGGAGAAATTCACTTGGAAACTAGAGATTATTGAAGCTAAAACTTTAATGAAATAAAACAAGACCCTATTAAGCACTGTTTGACTTTATAGCATACAGTTGTGGAAAGGTTCACAGATCAGTGCGTCTTGTCTATAGAAAGCTCGGTGGAGCGCGAGGGAAGGCAGCTGCGAGAGGAGCGAGGTCTTACTGGACCAGCTGTCGCTGACGTCCAAGGTGACCCGACACAGCGCTCCAGGCCGGAGTCTCACTGTCGCGACGCGTCCCGCCTCAAACGCTGATATGAAACAGCACCATTTATAGCTACCTTCGTGTCTGGTGCTTGGCTGACTCTGAGAAGTGAACTGGGAAGGCAACATTTTGTGTTCCAACCTTTAATATATCCTGTGCACTATGAAATTTGCTTGTACTATTGCATAGAAAATGGTGCAATAGTGCAAGTAAAGTATGCAAATATCGACTGCCAGCGGCCAGCGGCGTCACACAGCAACAGCAACGTGTACATATTGCAATTAGTCGCAAAACAAATAATGGAAATCATGAGAATTTTACTACGGCTGAAAGTATAGCCGATATTACAGCTCCACTGAGTCGGTTTTATTACAGCAACAATTAAATAAGCAGGAAACAACAAAGTGACAGTGCAGCTAAGTGTAACGTCTTCTATAAAAGGTTTAAATGCAAACAGTGCTTTTGCATTTCGCTTTCACCCGACTTTTGAGAGATGAACAGCAGAGGTCACCTCCCTGTGGTGCTGTTGTCATTTACACCAGCTCTGTGTGTGTGTGTGACCTGAACACTAAACTTTCTCCAGCTCTAAAGCAGCTGATAAATTAGACCTTGAAAGCATCAACAAGCTGGTGCGGTTACACAGCATGAAAATTATTTCGCTCTTATAATAATAATAATAATAATAATAATAATAAAATAAGTGTGGCAGCATTAAAAAACTTTTAAATTACTAAAGGAATGCATTAAAGGACAAAACTGCTTTAACACAAAAAAAGTCATCTTAGAAACTGAAAATATCTATAATACAGTCAAATTGATCTTGTTTTTCCTATTTTATGATTACGATAAAAAAAAAAAAAAAAAAAAAGATTTTTAAACTTAAATATACTAAGCTTTAAATTTGGATAATTTTGCTTCTGTCTAGAAATAAAAGTTGCTAAAAAGTAGCAAAATTACCTGCCAACAGAACAAGACTACTGCAAGCATGAAATTACATCTGACTATATTGATAATACAGTGCATCCGGAAAGTATTCACAGCGCGTCACTTTTTCCACATCTTGTTATGTTACAGCCTTATTCCAAAATGGATTACATTATGGTCATTATGGGGTGTTGTGTGTAGAATTCTGAGGAAAAAAATGAATTTAATCCATTTTGGAATAAGGCTGTAACATAACAAAATGTGAAAAAAGTGATGCGCTGTGAATACTTTCCGGATGCGCTGTATAACGCTTGCCAAGATGTCATTTTTTGCAATGTCTCTGTACAGTGTTGTTTACCATGCAGATAGTTAAAAACCAAACTGTTTTAATAAGCCTTGAGTCCTGTACAGTAAACATGAGTGATCGATATCTGCTGTCTAATAGAGAACTTTTAAAAGGGCAGAGACAGGATAAAACCGGAATCTGCACATTTAATGTACAATTATTTCATAATTCCTTTCTAGGCAGTTTTTATTCCAATGCCACAGACAGTTAATGTCTTACGCAGATTAGTAAAGCTTTTTGCCATAGCTTGAACCCTCTAAAAGAGCATGAGTGAATATCTGAATTCCTGGGTGAGGGTTAAAATCCAGTTGTCTGGGCATCAGCAATGCATCCAACTGTGCACATGGTTTCAATTCACTGCTGGTCATTTCGCCTCACTCTCCACCACCAACAGAATATTTATTCCACTATTGTGTAATGTCCCAATTACACAACCTGCACTACACATTGTGGAGTTTTGTGATGTCCCTCCATACATACATCTGAGAACAGCAACCGTCTCTAAAAGGCACAACAGACAGAGAGAGAGAGCCTTTTTTTTTCTTTTTACTTTAACAGTGACTTTATTTTCCATCAAAGTTTTGTACATTGTAACAAAACCCAATAAAACATGTTAAAATCATTTCCTTTGTAAATAAACAAATAAAGGGAAATAAAAAAAATAAAAAAAAATAAATAAAAAAAAGCATAAACACATCGGGAGGAGGGGGTTGGGGCTAAAAAGAGAAAAAGACACATTTTTAAAAGTTTAAAACCAAACCCTCTTCCTGGTTCGGAACACATAAAACTTTGTCTTGCCC
>JAQQZR010000004.1:17078810-17097821 GCA_030068235.1 Notoglanidium macrostoma
CGCCCCCCCCCCCCCCCCCCCCCAAGACAAGAACACAGTTTTCTGGATCAATGTAATATGTAAAAGGAAATACCAGGATATGCACACTAGTTACCATTTTCTTGTGGAGTACAGAATGGAGCAGTGATAGGCTGGCTCAGTTCTGGAGGGCCATGAACACAAGTGGTTCCCCCAAGGCCACTTCCCTTTAGGCTGGCGTTATTTTACACAGCCCAGTGGGAACCAGGAAATAAACAAGCCACCAAGAACTGAACTTCCTACCATACTCCATTAAAGCACTACAGACTCGGGGAAGGTAACGTAATGTAACATAAAAGAGGGGAAAACGTGGGAAAAGATAGTAAATGTGTGCACAAAATAAAGGTGGAGCTAGATCAGTATATGGACACTGAGGGAAATTGCTTGTTAACCACGTTATGCCTGTTTGAAGCATGCAGCAAACTGAAGAGACGTATTAAACACTGGTGATTGGCAATCGGAGTTGTTCCCTTTCTGACTGGGCCAGCCGTTTGGATCAGGGCTTTGGGCCATGTTGTACAATGGATACGTTTCACTGTTGCTGCATAGCACAGGGCAAACACAGGTTATTAGCAGTGAAGGAGAGAAACACAGACACAGCACAGCCACGGACTATCCACAGGGGGGGAAAAGCCAAAGAAACGTATTTCAAAAATAGAATAATAATAAAAGAAAACCAGTACTGGCACAGTGGGCACCTTTATGTCTAAGAACAATACTTAAGCTTCAACAGTTATAACATAAATAGCAGCCAAAGCCACTATTTAGACCGCAGTTGAGATTGTTCTTGCGGTATAGACTGTTGGTGAAACTCAAAATTTAGGCAAAAACGAAGCGCAACTGCATCAGTACCATTGTTTTAAAGGGGATATAAAAGCTGTACATTGAGTCACTGGAGTCTTGTAATTCCTGTGTAATACACTGTTGTTATATACCAGTGGTCCTCAAAAAGGTTCCAGGGGTCCTCAAAGTATAGCCATGGAGAACGATCGAGCTTTTCTTTCTTTTTTTTCTTCCAGTGGTGAAAATCACAACCCACCTTTCTTACTGCGATTATTATTGCGTTCTTATAGTTATTAGCGCTAGCTTAGGTTTGATGAAGGCTTGAATTCAAATGGGTTTAATCCGAATCCCAAACGCTAAAAAGGTAGTGTTATAAATTACGTCTTAACTCGGGCCTAATGTCTGCTTTTGAATAGTTTCCCAATGAAATCCAAAATGTTATCGTGAACATTTAAATGATGAGCTTGACATCTGAAGAGTTGGCTTGTGCTCCTACATCAGGGCTGAGAGGGTCCTTGGACTTGATTGTACAGTTAAAGTGGTCCCTGCCTGTAAAACGTTTGAGAACCCCTGTTACATACTGTGAAATTTCAAATGCTGCACGAAATGACATGCAGCTCCAAACTATAGGACAAGTGGCTGCACCTGCAATCAAGTTCCCCTTTAAAGCAAGCTTGGCCTGTTTCAGTATTTTCTTTTCTTATTTCTATTTTCGCTCAACACTAAAGCACTCTGTTTGCCCAAACACCCAACACACTCTACACAAGCTACAGTAACAATAGATGAACCCATTCGAACCCCTTTATCTGTTGCAGGCAGGCAACAGAAAGGGGAAAAGGGGCTTTGGCCTATTTACCTTCATCGGCCTCTATAGCCTCAATAGTAGCTGAAGAGAAGAAGGGGAAGGGGGTTACAAAACGAGTGAGAGAGGTGAGCAGAGCAGGTTAAATTTGTCCATTAACAAAGTCAACGAGCAGCAAAAAGAGCCAAATGTACATGTAACAGCATTACCACACAGCGGGCAACTCTGAGGTGAGAACACACACAGATGCTACAGGAGAAAGGGAAGAAGGAACAAGAGAGGCTCAGAGGAATAGTGAAATGTGGAATGATGGACGTTTAGTATAAGATTCGAGTACCACAGAGAGTGGATGACGGGGGGGAAAATGGGACACACAGAAATCAGAGACGGTTGCTCGGAGCATGACTGCGTCTCATTGCGTCTCACTGCACTGTATTTGAATACATTTTCATTGTTCAGCGTGAAATGGTGAGAAGCCACTGGATGCAGATACAGAACGGCTGTTCAGCGCTCTATTGTGTCCGAACACATACTGGATACGCTTAATAATAATAGGAAATGTTTTTATGTAATGGCTGAAATTATTATAATCTGCCCACACACATTTCATTTCTAATGAGAGAGACTTGTTGGCATGTGTCATCGAAGAAAATCTCCATCTTTGACAGCACTGAGTGGGAGTTGCCACTTACCTTCTTTGATAGTTAACATTATGCACAAGTACATGTGCAGGAACATTTACATTTTCAATACAAGAATGGAAATGTGAAGATCTCTGTAAAATCTAAGGAAAATGGAGATACTTTGTTCAAGAGAATAGGATCAAGAGAAAACACCATACACACACACACACACACACACAATCTGCTAAGATGACAGAGGTGCTGAGGGAAGAGACAGCATTGCAGTAGAAGCACTCTGCTGTCTCAGTGGACAGAAAGCGCACAATTAGCTGTGTTTCTACTAATGCTGAGGCAGGAATTAGCCTTCACTTCACTCTGTCTCTGGCATGCCTCCATTTTCAAGCTATACCACTAGAGCCGTATTTACAAAGATCTTAAGGCTAAGAGCAGCTCCCAACTGGCCTACTCTTCCCAGGACGTACTGTAGATTTACATGGGGGCACTGGGGTAATGTCTTTTTATTACAGGAGTACCTCTTTTTATAGACTTTCCCTGCTGTGCACTTTTTATGCCTGGTCCCTGGTCTGGAAAGACTGCACCTTCTTCTTCTCACTAGAACAGCGTGAAATAACAAGTTAACTGACATCCAATGCAAACGGATAAATTAGGTTAATTTACCCTGCGGATAAACAGCTTTCACTGTTTTTGTTAAATATGCAGACCCTCTATGAAGCACTTTTTCCATATTCTCTTCTATCTAAACGAGGTTGAAACCAAGTACTTGCCAAGTTGATCGATAAGACATATAAGATACATATACACAACATTCAAAGGAGCTTCTCAGAGGAGTGGTGCACGAGCCCAACAACAAGCAGTTATTAAACAAGAAAAAGCAATCAGTTTGCACTGAAGACTTGAGATGCGTCTTTGTAAAATCATGATTTTTTTAACGCGGCAGTAACCGTATATTCGAGACACTTTCTCCGACTTCATGACATCCCTGGATAGAGAATATTCATTATTTCCTGCAGCACAGAAAATGGCTAGCCTGTATCAAATGTAGCAAATGGTCCTCTCTCTAGTTTAATGGAAATCTTCCGGTGCTACTTTTGGAGAACGCGTAGAGCGAAGATTGTTTGTTAATACGGCTCCTGATGTTCATCGCACACTCGAAACTGAACAGATGAGGAGTCAGGAATGAAAAAGACGAACCCTAGTATTGTTCGATATATTAGATGGAACCAAACTTCTCGCTTAGTGCGCCATGCTGGACGTGAGCTCATGCGAGTAAGAGAGTAAAGTTGTTCTAATTCCTGCTTGTGGCTTGTGAGGAGATATCAGCAATGCTGTTCTGAACACAGTTTCAGTGCAACACTAATATGGTTCAATCTATAAATGTAATGGCAGGAGGCAACACAAGCTGGTATATTAATAAAAGGCTACTTACTTACTTAAAAAAAAATAAAAAATAAAAAAAAAATAAAAAAAATAAAAAAAATAAGGTACACTATATGGCCAAAAGTAAATGACCACCTGACATCACACCCATATGTGGTTCTTCCCCAAACTTTTGCCACAAAGCCGGAGGCATACAGTTGTATAGTATGTCTCTGTATGCTGTAGCATTACACTGGAACTAAGGAGCCCAAATGTGTTAATGCACAGTGAATAAAGCGAGCTCCAAGAAGACATGGTTCGCCAAGGCTGGAGTGGAAGAGCTCGAGTGTCCTGCATAGAGCCCGGACCTCAACCTCACGCAACACCTTTAGGATGAACGTTTCTCACCATCACCAATGCTCTTCTGGTTGAACGGGTTAATCCCCACATCCACTCTCCAAAATCGAGCAGTAAGGCTTTACAGAAGAGTGGAGTCTGTCACAACAGCAAAAGGGAACAAAACTCCATATACATGTTTCGGAATAAGATGTTCAGCAAGCACAAATGGGTGTGATGGTCAGGTGTCCGCAAACATTTGGCCACATAGTATAACGTTGCGTACTTTTTATTATGTGTTCTACGTTGAGCATCACAATATCAGCAACTCCGGAAATCACGTTTGTGGAATCCGTGGTTCAGAAGCTTCAAGAGCACCACCCACTTTCCTCCGTATAATGAAAAACTCGCCGCCTTTAAGGCGTCATTATTACTGCTTTATAAGACCTGCTATAAGCCTCTGAACCACAAACTTCAAAAAGATGCGATTTCCGTTCCGGTCCTGTAACATTGTGATGCAGAAACTTAGATGCTTTAACACAACATGTGTTAAGTGCCATAATGAAGAAGGGTTAACTATGTGGAGTATTTGAGGGAATTCTGTATTGGGTTCATGTAAAAGTGTGAAGGACACTTGCACGACACATTATACCTGCAGTTTCCAGGAAGAAAAAGAGAGAAGAAAAGACATTGTTTGAGATATCAGAAGATAGTACAATGAGGGAGTACAGAGGGGGAGATTCAGAGACAACCTCTTGTTCCAAACACCACCAGCAGAGGGCGCATCAGTGTATAAACAGTATATATTCATTAATAAAGTGGGAGGAAAACAGAGGGCGAATGACTTTTCCGAGGCTGTACGTTACGTAAAAATGTGATTTGAAGAGAAATAAAAAGTCAGTGGCCTTCTATCAGTTAAAGAAGAGGCAGAATGTGAGACCCCGCCATCAAAGGAACTAAACTAACACAGTTGTAGTTAGTTAGTCGTCATATTACAGTAACTGACAGTACATCTTTTCACTTTTTGGGTCCTATTATAGAACCATCTTAGACATTGTCTCCACCTCATATTATTTCAGGGCTATCATGTGGATTTCGTTTATTTTTGCCTTTTTAAACATACGTCTTATATGGCATCTAGCACAATTGGAAAATGAGTTTGAGTGAAAGTTCTAGGATTTCAGAATATTTCAGCTATGGGAAGTGCTTCGTTTCAGTAGTTCTCAGGTTCCCCCCTTTAAAAAGAGCCGTTAATATGAGCCGTTTTATGTTAGCACATGTTTCAGTCTTGTACTAGCCTGCTACAGGATGATGGCTGAAATGATAGTCATGGTTATTTAGGAATAAATAGGTGTATTGGACTTCACTGCATTACAGTTACACTAAACATACTTTTCTTTCTCATTTTATATTATAAGGCTATATTCTTAAAATAAACAGATCTTTAACTCTTCAATCATAATCGAGCGGATACTTCAAACGCAGCATATTAACCTAATCACGTTTTGAAAGCTTGAAGTTTAACGAACACTGACCATTCCCAACATCCGCACAGTGTTAGGAAAGAGACTTTAAAAACGTAGCTAACTTCACTACATGTTATTCTTTGCCTTGTTTGTGCACTGATGTCTTTGCACTGTATGTACACTACCAGTCAAAAGTTTGGACACACCTACTCTTTCATAGGTTTTTCTTTATTTTTTTGTAAAACATTACTGAATACATTAAAACTATGACGCGACACGTATGGCATATACTGAATTACGTGGTTAACCAAAAAATGTATAAAAAAAAAAAAACAAACAAAACAAAATATGTTTCATATTTTAGATTCTACAAAGTAGCCACCATGTGTGCTTTCAGTGAACACGTGTGCCTTGTTAATATGGATTACTATAGTTGTTCTATAGGGCTGTTTACTGTATTTTTATCATTTACTATTTACTGTTGCTCTCAAATGCATTAAGAAGGAAAGAAATTCCACTAATAACCTTTTATGTCAACGACCGCTCAACTAAGTAAAGAGAAACAACAGGCCATCATTACTTTAAGACATGAAGTGTCTTTTAAGTGATAAAAATAAAGAAAAAAACATTGAATTAGAAGTTGTGTCCAAACTTGTGACTGGTAGGTCACCGCATCAACAATTATACTATTTTCTTTGTTAAACACCACATTTTTAATATATAGTTTACTATGTGGAGCGTCCGCTGCTTATAATCCGTTCCTAACGTATCAGGATGAGTGTTATATACTCGTTTTATAATGCTCGAGATGCTTTTCGTTTATGTTGGCTGCGTAGGTGCACTTGGCCTACTTGTATAGGTGACTCCCATGCCACAGCTCTTGGATGTCCAGTTTCAGTTTGAGTGGGACATGCATCCTCCTCCTTCTCTTACACGCCCACACAGAGCAGCTCACTCATACCTCTCAGAGAGCATACGGCATGATTCACACTCCCCAAGCCTGCCGTGTTTTTCCTGCAGTCCTGATGCTGTACTCGGCATGATGCATGGGACGGACTTTCCAGTGTTACAATCTTGGCGGTGCTTGTCTACACACAAACTTTGCGTTTTTGTTCATCTCCAAAATCAGATGAAACTGGTCAGTCTTGCAGTATGTGTGCCATCAAACTAACACGCTATTCATTTTAAAATCCCTCTCATGCCTCTGGGGATTTTCAGCCCAGTCGCAGTATTTCTCTAGGCAGAGCACTTGGTTCTGCTCGGTTGTTTTCTCAGCCTTAGTTTTAGAGCCGTCACATTACACATGGACTCACAGTTCTGTGATGACACTGAAAGACAGCTCTGTGCTTAGCTCCAAGGACAGAGTTGTTGCTGTTGTTTTTTTTTTTTTTTAAGAAATTAAAGCTGCCCACTCTATACTTCCTGATGGTCAGTAGGAGAAGCGAGTGGCCACAGTCCAGAAGTAATCACCACCTCTTGCTTTTGGAGACGTTTAGATATGCGAGGGACTTGAAGGATGAACATTTCTACAAACCGAGTGCTTACATGAAGTCCGTCCGCCCCGGCGCCGTCATGTCATCAGCATGGTCGGACATTTTGATTGTGAAATGCACTTATATAACTGCAGGTATAAATACCAAGTTATAATACACAAAGGGAACACATGCTTCAAGGTAGCTTAAGGGAAGGAAAAGAGACACTTCTAAAGATCTGACCATGTAGGTGAGAGTAGATTAGATGCTAGATGTCTGATCTTACGTAACACTCTATGATGGTTTCTGAAAGGCTGTTTGTGCTTCCCTTTTCCACCTCCATGTGTTCGAGCTACCGTGTGATTACAGTGGGATAATTATGGACGCCTCCAGTTCCTCTTTCGTTAGCTACAAGCTAGCTAGCTAACCGTGTTGGGTGATGTATATTTACCTCCTCGAAACAGCGAACTGTGTAGTCATTATTTTACATTTACCATTATACGTCTCTGTTTGTTGATTGATCTAAAGTAAATACCTGAGTACAACTAATGTAAAGGTACAAAGTTCTTCTTAGGTTTCTGTTCGTGCTGTGAGCAGCCATGTTGGTTTGTCCAGACCTTCAGTGTGTGAGGAAAATAAATTTAGGCAGTGATGTTTGAGACAGCTTTAGGCAGGATGACCACTGCTTCTGTTAAACTGGCTCCTTACCTGACAATAAACCATTCCCGCATCACTTTGTGACATATCTTTATGGGTCCTGAGTGGTGGGGAATTCAGGCACAGCCATCTGCCTCACCTCACCTCACATCACCTCAGTCTAGGGTGATGGTACAAGAATGCGTCTGTGGGAGTCAGTTCACATTTCCGTCACTCTTCATCTATAATACGGTTATAAGTATACATTTCCCCAAGAACGCAGCAGACACCCTACACTCGAACGACTGAAATATCTTTTATACAAGCTTTCAGAACAGAATACCACTAAGGTTTTCATTATCCTTCAGTTTTAGGACTAAATATTTGCAGTTGCTGGTTTCTTGTTTTCTTTTCTTACACCACGCTGTGCTGAAACGTCCTGCTAGAGTTTGACTCACCATGAGCTCTGAAACTGGACGATGAATGGGACGCCTTACCATTCAGAAAGGAAAGGACAACATAAGACGACTCCATCCGACAGGCCTTGATTAGATTTTAATCAGGACTCGTGTTTAAATTATTAATGGCTCTTTTCAATAAGTTATGCTTTAAAAGCCTTGAATGTTGAGCCACTATTACTGACAGGAGTGGATTAAATCATAAATGTTCTTGCAAGTCGTGCAGCTGAGACTCCAAGGCTAACAGCAAATGCTACAGATGTTTTTATCTGTAATCCAAAGACGACAAATTCTATCCTCGGACACAACGCCTGAGCACTACTTCCTCCTAAACATTTGCGTCAAAGCAAAGCAAACAGCAACTGATCAAATCTATCACGCTGAATGAGCAGCTACTACTATTGTTACTACTTTCAGTGAATGATGAGATTACTTCTTGTAAGAAGTGGGTTAATTATTTGATACGGAAAGTGTACATATTACATGAGAATAAATTTTACTTGATATGGACAAAGTACAATATTACTGTAGACGTGCAGATTCTTCATGACAAACTGGCTGCATGCTGGCAGAGCTGGAGGGGAAAAAAAGAGAAAATCGTTGCCTTGAGCAACCCATGAGAGTGAGCAGAGACTGTAATGGTGGAGACTGAAAGCACAAGCAAGAGCAGCATCTCCAGCATGCTCAGTGAAAGACTGGAGAAATGCACAATGCATCAACTGCTGCATGGGCTGACCATCTGCTGCGCATCCTGTGGAAATGTGGTATTATGTACAGTGCCTAGGTACAAAATGAATTATGTTCATTTTTGTTACTCAATAAAATGTTACCTAGATAAAATAATATTTTAATTTGCTACCAGTGACACAATGGAGCTGCCTGCTGGGCTAGCTAATGAACTTTTATTTTCATTTCTTACTTGCACAAATAACCTTGAAAAAGATAGATGTAGAACATGATAAACTTGGAATTTGACATGCAAATCTGCAACGCAACCACTTCATAAGTCTGGATATATTTCCAATAGGGTCATCGCATTTCTACATCGGCTATGTTTCGTCACTATTGAATTTTGCTGCCATCTACTGGATTTTAAGATGTATGGCACGGTTGAGTACAGACTTCCACCAAGCCCAAAATACACGTCGCACAACATTAACGAAAGCATAACTAATTTCGTGGATCTGCCCCATGACTTGAATCCACTCCATAATTTAGGAGGTTCTTCCCTGGCCCATGCTACATCCTGCCACCTACTTGACGTATATCGCTTTGGTAGGGTTGGTGCGATCAGACAGACAGACAGACAGACAGACAAAGACTCAAACATACAGACGAAAAAACACCAACTGCCCCAAAATATAACCTGCTTGGTGGAGGTAAAAAAGGTTGGAGCCCTGGCTTCAGCACAAGTATTACGTGGCTGAGAAAAGCCATTTGGAAAAACAGTGTTCCAGTGCAGAGTGCTCGTTTGTGCTTACACGGGCTTCCTGTCTGTCATTTTACAGACATCCTCCCGGCTCCGCTTCACACCACCTCCATCCCAGTCGGTTTGGAAAGCCAGATAATTCTCCTGTGAGCTATAACCTTGCTGTGGACTTTTACCATTGAAGACGGAACCCTTTTCAGTATAAAGCTGATAATAGCGAAAAATACATTTACAAACAAAGCTAATAATTGAGATAAGAACCATTTTTTCTCAAAAAAAAAGTCTCAGTCTGAAGCTGCATCCTATTCTTTTTTCCCCAAACAGCCTCTTTTAGCTGGACCGCATCGATACACATTCGTCATTTATTTTCTTGGCACTCAGGTTCACATCACAGCCAAGAGCCATAAACCAATCAACACTGATACAGAAATACAGGCCAGATAAACAAGTTTATTTCACTGTTAATTAAGGAACATCATCTAATGCATTAAAGAATGATAAAGGAATTGAATGTCTAATGGCCCAAATAATTGATCACATACTAAATTACTATTGTTATTATGTTGGATATTTTGTTACCTTTAGAGGTCATAATTATTAATTCATTAATTCCTGCTAGGAACTAGGAATCAAATGCAGAAACACATTCCTTACCTTAAAAATCATGCAACGCAACATGCGCAAAGTTTACGCAAAC
Source organism: Notoglanidium macrostoma (assembly GCA_030068235.1). Taxonomy (NCBI): domain Eukaryota; kingdom Metazoa; phylum Chordata; class Actinopteri; order Siluriformes; family Auchenoglanididae; genus Notoglanidium; species Notoglanidium macrostoma. Next base: position 17,088,908 of record JAQQZR010000004.1, read on the forward strand.
ATGTGCCTTTATACTCGTGTACTGTGCCTTTTTTTAACTATTACACACAACACTATTGTTGTAGGTATAGGACACGTCAAAAAAGAAACATAACTCCTGATAAGATAAGCACATATCAGACAGATACAGCACACAGATTTTGTTGAATTTGTCTTACAATTAAACCAATTCCAGTTCCTGTACAACGCAAATCACAGATCCACTGATCCGCTGATGCCAGCATGGCGCTGATCAGCGTCTTGACAGTAAGCTGAAGGATGCTAAACAGAAATGACTGGATGCTAAACTGAGCGCATTCAATTGATATACTGCATGTGTTGGATGAGAGAACGAGAGACCTTTGTGGTATGCAACAAGTACTTTGAAAGTCTACGTAAAGCGAATAAAGAATAAAAAGCACTTTTGTGTCTTGGGTTACAAGTACTGAATTTCCATAATACTCAGGTAAAGTAAAAATTCACCAAGACAAACCAACATTAAGTACAGGTATTAATGAATTAAGCCACACCCTGGCTGTCTTAGCATCTTTTAATGGATGTGTGAGCTTACATGAGTGCATATTGCAAATTTACATTATTGCACAAGTAACAGCATTTATTGTCCTCGTTCACCCTCGGACAAGTCTCAGGGCCTGGAATCAGACTCCTAGCTTTTACAGTATAGCTGATGAGACTCCCAAGGAGTTGATCGGTACTGAGCTCGGGGGAGTGACTCCTGTGGTTCTCCATCTCACTCCATGGCCCAGAGGGGCTTTTCAGAATGCATGACACTAATAGACTAATATCTACACAATGAAGAAAAGAAATGAAAGACAGAAGACTGAACTTGTCCCTAGTCACAGAGAAGCTAGGGCTTTTCTCTCCTGGTTCCCTTTACAAAGCCGCCCGATACCAATTTAAGGACATAATAAAACCCGTGAAGGCGAATATAAAGCAGTGAAACCCCTCACTAAACGTGTCACTGTGCCGGAACAGATTACTGCAGCTGCCTGACGTTGGGTCGAGTGAATATCAAGCTGCAGCGAGATCAGATCAGATCAAAGTCTGCTTCAACCACACCTTCAGCTCATGAGACTGCTCATGGTGTATGTATGGATCCTTCACAGAACGGCAGCTTCATCACGCCAACTAACCCTAAAACGAAGCTGAAGCTTGGGGACGATCTGAGGTTGGACAGCTTCCAAGCCGAGGAGAAACAACAGGCTTCTGATCTAAATTAAAAACCAAAAGATGTATTGGTGTCCGCGTTCCTCGGCGGCTCCCTCAGGCTCAAATCACAATTTTGAGATGGATATGAGGCACAGCCTACAAACTGCAGGTGGCTTAACATTCATTCATCATAAAGTGACAGCCACTGGCACACTTTCAGTTCGTTCTCTATGCAGGTCTGCTGCAAGCCGCGCTGAAACGTTAAAGCCGAAGACTAGAACAGAACGGGGGGAGATTTCATCAGTGGTCTAATTCTGTCTGTCTGCAAACATTAGATAAAGCTCGTGTCCTGACCCAAATGGCGCACTTGCAGTCTTGAATGTATTTGTGTCCGTAAGGTCCACATGCAGTGTGGCTACAGCTCGGAGCCATCTCAGAAGCGACATTATGTAACTCCGTGTAGCAACACGGGCTTTACGGGCTGCTGTGTGTGGGTCTGCATTGGCGTTGTGGCGCTCATGGAACTTAAAGTTCAATTTTATTTCTATAGCACTTTTAACTACGTCCATTGTCACAAAGCAGCTTAGAAACATATAAATTCCAGATGTGAGTTTATAAATGCATCATTTATGTTAAACGGTAGTCACTGAACATAGCCACTGAGCGGTCATACCATCTCTACACGCTATATATGATTTCCTGTGATGTGGTTAATGGAAATCTAGCATTTATTCACATATAAAAGCTCAAGTCTTCGACACATGTTGACAATGATGTGTCTGATTTGCTGACATGGGTTTTAAGTGCACAAACTCCGGATTTCCGCCATTTACAGCAGGCCTTGGACATTTTCTCCGATTTAATAGTCATGCCGCTAAAAAGAAAATCTAACCGCTTTCCTATTTGCCAAGTGTCAAATGAATACATTAAAATGCAAATCATTTTTGTAACAGTGGTGTGTGTTGCTCATGTTGAACTATGAAAGTAAATTATGCACAGATATTCTAATTATAAGTGATTAGAAGTAATAATTAAATAAGTAGAACTCTGCAGTCCTTACCTGGGATTGTTTTTGTGGCTCTTTAGCTAGTCTCAAATTGCAACAGAGGATGTGATGATCAGCTTGCTGTGGTCACCTGAAATTCTTAACCTAAGGTACTTAAGGCCACATCTTGTGTTGTGCGAGGAAAAAAATTAAAGTTTTACGTTTTTCAACTTCCACAATGACCGGTAGAACATGCAGCAGTTACTGACGACTTGTGGCGCGTAAACTTAGTAAAACCATAGAGAATAGTTCAGTCATGAGCTTGTGCACCTTACGCTTGTGCGACATAATGTCCAGTGATGATCACTCTAATTATATAATATTAACAAGTATGTAGGCTTTCCATTTAACTCCTGAATCTACTCTTTTTAAATGATAAAAATGCACAAGAAGTTACTTTACATTTTTTCTTTATTTTGCATATTTTATTTATTTTTTTGCTATCTATTAAATTGCGTGTTAAAACACATTTACGTTACGACCTCATTCTATGTGACCGTAACTGAGTGTAGTTAAGCAAGTGCCCAACTATGGTTAATCTATTCGCACATGTCAGTAAGGAGTGCCGGTCTTAGACTCTGAGCGGGAGTAGTACCAAACGCTGGCGGGGAAACAAAAAAACAACTACGAATGAAGAAAATGGAGAACGTTGTGCAAAAATAAAAGCTGCTCAGCCTGGAGATTTTTTAACGAAGAGGGTTAAACAATCTGAATAAAATGACATGCAAGTCATCACAAAAGACAGTAACACTACGAATCTTCGCAAACACCTAGAAAAAGTTCCTCCATGGCTTTAGGTTCTGGTTTTTTTTGTGAAAATAAAAATTCTACTCACTGATTTAGAATCAAAATTTCTCTCAAGTAGTGAAAACAATTCAGAGAAAAAGCGATATCAGACAAGCCTAGCATCCCTGTGGTAGCCGTTAGCTTGCGTCAAAATACACCAATCAGTTACGTCCCAACATGGCAGCAAAATAACCCGCATACGTATCACTTGTGTACTAGGCAAAACCAGCCAGAGCGAGCAGGTCCTCTGAGGCTCGGTGCGCTGTTCTGTCTGCAGTGGCTCGGCATTTTAACTGCAGCTAGTCAGCGGTGAGGGTGCGAGGACGTGCCAGTGCAGATTTTGAGTTTGTAAACGTAATCAATCGATTCTTCCACATGAGCAGCACTTTGTACACCGAGTCTGCACTGAAACAGCGACTTGCTGCACTGACCAACTCTCCTGGAGCTTGTTGCCGAGTTGCAAGCCATAAACAGTAGCTTTAGCACTGAGACCTTTTACACACATCAATAACGCTGTATTGTTCGAATTAAGCGAATTGAATTCTTACTCAGCGAAAAAAGTGGAGTACTTCAACATTCAAGCCTGCATCTAATCACGCAATTTGAAGAACATGTTAGTCAGGTACGAAAGACAGAGCAGTTTCGATTCTGGCCTGAATTCAGTTGTGTGGCCTGAATGTTGTGAAAGGATGGTTTAAGCGGCTGCATCTCCGACGATCACTAAAGTTGCGGGGCAGATGACTAGCTTCTTGGCCTGTACACAACTGTGTGCCAATATTTTCTATCAGTTTGTGGCTTCACTGCTTGACAGCTAAATTTAGGCAAATCATTCAATCATGAGGCAGCAGCGCAACGCATAAAACCATGCGGGTACAATTCAAGAGCTTCAGTTAATGCTCAGAAACTGGACATTTCACCTGGAAAAAGGAGGTGTCTTTCCAATCTTGTCCAGTTCTGCGGAGTCCGTGTCCACCGCAGCCTCGGGTTCTGGAGTGGAACCTGATGCGATATTCTGCCTCAAGGTTCGACATGCTGTGAGCTGCTTTTCTGCTCACCATGGCTGTAACGGGTTGTTATTCGAGTTACCCACCCCAGGCCGGCCTCTAACCTCTGGTCATCAACAGACATGTCCACCCAGGTGTCTCCGAGTGCATGCTGTGGGCCTTCTGAAGTGACGGATGTTCACAGAACAAATGGAAATACAATGAACGCTCTGATATTGACGAACTGCTAAGGGATTGTTCAGATAGGTGATGGTTACATAACAGTCTCCTGGTCTTATAGTGTGTGCTGTCCTACATATAGCTTCCTGTAGGGGCTGATCACACATCAGCATTGTGCAAACGTGTGTGGGAGTGCATCTACCTGCGTGTAAGTGCATTTAGATAAGAGTGTTCGTGTACAAGAGTCTGATGTCAATCAGAGAGGAGGGAAAGGAAATCTCAGCTGGCACAAGCTTCACAAGACATGTTCCTGCCAAACGCACATGGGTTTATCTAGAATACAAGTATATGCAAGTGTCTGACTTATCTGAGGAGTAATGTACAAAGAAAAATATATTTTCCAGCACATATTCGGCAGGAATTATTCAAACGAAATGTGAAGGGTTCATGTTTGTCCCACTGCTTAAAAAGAAAAGTAGACATCCTTTAGAGCATCGTAAATAATAATCCCCACCATCATCATAAACAAACATACAGCTTTTAAAAGAAGCTAGGCTGAAAAAAATAACCGTGATTATACGAGCTCGGTATGAGAGCTCCATCACACCAGAAGCAGCGAGACGGAAAAAAAGGAGCATTCGGATTTCTGCGTGTGCACGTGAATGTGCGCATCTAAATTAGCCTGCTCTCCGTCTGCACCGTCACGTCTATTCACTCAGCGTAAACACCGCAAGCATCTGGCAGGCTTTATCTTCAGCAAACACAACGGCAGCATAAAGAGACATTGAGAGATACTGAGAAAGAGGGAGAGACTCACAGATCGGAGAAGTGATAGAAATGCTGCTGCTTCCAGAGCTTCTCCAAGCTGCATCTCGCATGCGTCTCTGTGGTGTGAGGCTCGAACTGAGCATGCCCAGAACACTACACACAGTTTATACACAGCCAAACGACCGAGGTTACCGGCAATACCTCGTTCCCCACTGCACAGGTTACTACCCACACTCACCAAACCTCATTACCTGCAACAGCAAAACCCACTGAAAGCCAAATCCCTTCCCATCAATTCAAAATGGCTACGAATTGTGATTGGTTATGCTGGCATTCCTATTACTCTGTCTGTGTCTGTGTCTGTGTCTGTGTGTGTGTGTCCTTTTGTGCTTGTTATTTATTTTTTTTTTTTACCATCCTATGGTAATGGACCTGCGGCCAGCCTTTGTAAGACTAACTAGGTCACCGGTTTAAGTACAGGAAACCGAGCAGAGAGATGGACAGAATTTACCAACTCTGACGGGAAGCAGCTTGTTTGCTGTTACAAATTTTATAATGCTACTTTTTTGCAGATGTTCCTCTTTATTTTTGGGTGGCTTTGGATTTAGGAGATATGTAAATATAAAAGTGTCATCATCATTCAGCTTCCCCACCCACAGGTCATCTAAATGCCACATGAATGTTGTGCTGGCACTTTCATAGCAAACTACACATATTGTAGAAATGTGATCAAATCAATCCAAATAAAAGAAAACCAGCCAAGTGTCTTTATACGTAAACGTCTCCCATTCCAAAAATAAATTCCCGATCCAGTTCTTGCCATTTGTAATAATAATAAAAATAATGATGTTCATTTATTTGTCCACTCACTGAAGACTTTATTAGGACGACTGTACTAACACTGGGTCAGGCCACGCTTTGCTCTCAGAACAGCCTCAGTCCTTCATGGCAGGGATTCCACAATGTCGGAAACATTCCTTTGAGATTCTGGTCCATGTTGACGTGATCACATCACACAATTCCTTTTCAGACGCATGTTCATTCTGTGACTCTCCCGTTCTACCACGTCCCATGCATACGTGCTCTACTGGATTCAGATCTGGTGACTGCGAAGGCCACTGTCTTGTTCATGAAACCAGTTTGAGATGACTTTTGCTTTGTGACTTGGTGGATTGGCGGCACGCCGGTGCGGTGGTTAGCACTGTCGCCTCACAGCAAGAAGGTCCTGGGTTCGATCCCCGGGTCACCCAGGGTGCCTTTCTGTGTGGAGTTTGCATGTTCTCCCCGTGCATGCGTGGGTTTCCTGTTGTGTTTGTTTGTCTGTGTTGGCCCTGTGGTGGACTGGCGACCTGCCCAGGGTGTACCCCGCCTCGCGCCCGAAGATGCTGGGATTGGCTCCAGCTTCCCCGCGACCCAGATGGATAAAGAGGTATAGATAATAGATGGATGGATGGACTTGGTGGATCATGATGCCGGAAGTAACCATTAGAAGATGGGCAAATTGTGGTCATGAAGATATGCGCATGATCAGCAACACTAATCTAACAGGCTGTGGCAATCAAGCCATGATGGATTGGTATCAGCTTTCTGTCTGTCAGAAGTGGAACCTGATGTGGTCTTCCTCTATCGTCGTGTCAAGGTTCCACATGTTGTGTGTTGTCTGAGTATCTGTAGCCTTTCTGAGAGTACGAACCAATCTGGTCGTTCTCTGTCGGACTCTCCCTGCAGGACCGTTACCATTCTGTGTAAACTCTAGAGACTGTTGTGTGTGAAAATCCCAGGAAATCAGCAGTTATAGAAACACTCAAACCGGCTTGTCTGGCACTAGCAATCATGACCAGGTTAAAGATCAATGAAAGCACATTTGTTTCTCATTCTGATGTTTGATGTGAACATTACCTGAAGCTCTTGACCTGCGTCTGAGAGACTGCATGCATTGTGCTGCTGCCATGTGATTTGCTGATTAGATAACTGCATGAATGTGCAGGCGTTCCTAATAAAGTGCTCAGTGAGTCTATTTATTACCTTTCACACATAAAATGGAGCTCAACGTGCTTCACGGTTTAAGTGAAAAATACAAACTACAAATACATTTAAACCAAGAAAGATTCAAATGGTCAGAAAACTAAACAAGGAAGAAAACAAGAACCACCAGAAGAAAACAACCCATGAAATGAGAGAAAAAAAGAAAGCTACAATATTAGATAACATAAGATAAGCAAATAAAAAAACAGCAATAAAATGTCAAATTTAACTAATGCATTAAAGTTAAATCAATGTATATTTAAGCTGCTTTAGTTAAGTTAATTGAGGGGTGTTAATGGATGTAGACCGGGAGAGAAAAGTGTACGTTTACAGCAGTTTCAGCAAAGCTTCTTCATGTAAAAAAAGAACATTTAGGATGTCAGCGTTGGTCGATGTTAAAAAGCAGTTTGGGATTTTCCGGTCCGCAGAGTAATCTTCCCACTTTAGTTACCTCCGCTCGGCACAATGGGCACTGAAACAGGTTTGAAAAAAATTTCTACATACATAAATTTGACTCGGAGATTTTCAGTGCATGCTTAAACAGCACTCAATGCTCACCAGTCTTTCAGATCATCTTTTCAAACAGCACCTTTTTCTAAATAATTTTACATTATTTAGAATTACACATTATTTCAATTAGGGTAGATTTAGATTTTTTAATATTGACAAATCACTTCTATTAACACAGCCCATGTTCTGTGGACAAACAGAAGAGTAAATCCATATAAATTAAAAGTTTCCAGAAAGAGATGGAAGAGATATGAATATAAGATGTGAGACTCTCAGACTAACTGGAGAGATCCCTGTTAAACCAGGGATTAGTCATCTAAAAGGTGAACACTGCCCCCTTCCTTCAGGAAAAAAAAAGAAAAAACACCACAAAATATTTATCATCACAGTTGAAGCTTCAATTGTCCAACATCTGCTTTCCTCTTCCGCATGGGGAAAGAGATATAAAACTAGAAAGAGATGAATTAAATCTCCCGCTCGGTGTTTTCTGTACCGCTGTCGTATACTCATGCTTCTCCAAACAAAGCAAAGCAACGACAAAACCCCTACAGATTACAGGCTACCCATGAGCAGATTTACAGTAAATGCAAACAAACAAGGAATGTTTAGATTCTTGTATTATTTTTTAAATTACATTTGATTTAATTGAAATGTTGGAAGTCTGATTTCATTAGGTGTGTAGGATTTGAATATAAATGTACCTTATAGCTGACTTCACATTCAGCATGCATTCAGTACACAGCTACTTTGTGACGTTAAGGACCATACATTTCTGAATACAGTGACATTCATCATCTCAGCGAATGAATTGAGACAGAAGCTTATCCAATATTAACCCTGTATCTACAGTTTTAGAAAGAAAACAGGAATAAATGATGAAGGGAGACTGACAGACTGCTGGAGAGAGTAATATAACGAGGGAGAGGGAGAGAGAGAGAGAGAGAGAGAGAGAGAGAGAGAGAGGGCGAGAGCGAGAGAGAGCGTGCGAGAGAGCGATTATGAACCACAACCATCAATGCCATCTCTACACTACCTCTGTCTAGTTGCCATGGCTACCATCTGTCTCTAATGCACAGACATACACCCACATGCAGTTGGCAAAGGGCAGCACACTGTGACAAAGGAACACACTCCCCTAGTGCCTCATTGTTCCTCAGTGACTCAAGTACCACAGGGCAACAGCAGAAAGGGTCCCGAGGCGGAGCGCGTCGAGTCCCGAGGCGGAGCGAGTCGAGTCCCGAGGCCTAGAGGGTCGAGTCTCGAGGCGGAGAGGGTCAAGTCCCGAGGCCGAGCGCGTTGAGTCCCGAGGCGGAGAGGGTCGAGTCCCGAGGCGGAGAGGGTCAAGTCCCGAGGCCGAGCGCGTTGAGTCCCGAGGCGGAGAGGGTCGAGTCCCGAGGCGGAGAGGGTCAAGTCCCGAGGCCGAGCGCGTTGAGTCCCGAGGCGGAGAGGGTCGAGTCCCGAGGCGGAGA
>JAQQZR010000004.1:17097921-17110951 GCA_030068235.1 Notoglanidium macrostoma
GAGAGAGAGTGAGAGAGAGAGAGAGAGAGCGAGAGAGAGAGAGAGAGAGAGAGAGAGAGAGAGAGAGAGAGATGGCTTTATCGCAGCTATAACGCAAGTGAAAAACAGCAGGAACTAACTTGTATCTCAGACATTCCACGACATTAAATCTAACTATAAACCATTAAAATGTGCCACAATATTGTTCATCGACGAATGAAACGTTGTGAATGTCAGTGGCAAATCGCTGTGGTGTGAGCAGAATAACACTCCAGACCATTTTGCGAAGGCAGTTTTTAAGACACTTCAAGAAATACAGCACGGTTGAGATTATTACCTCATTTCATATCACCACTAAAACATCGGCTGCAGTTTGATTCATTTCGGCTTGATTAATTTCCTTCCGCATTTTGTTCACATGAAATAAGGCTCTATGCCTGTCGTTCAGAAAGGAAACTTGACTCGTATGCATTTTTAAATTAAAAAGAAAATGAAATCTAACTTCAGCTAAATCAGACCTATTTGAGAACCGAAATAAAATATACATTGAATATAGAAAATATAAGTAAAGTTCATACAATTAGTAGTAGATAAGGCTGTAAAGTGGTTTCTTCCTGATTTTGACCTCAAGCAGCTTTATAGAAAACTGTCTAGATACGCCTACATCGTTTCAGCTACACCGAAATTAATTTCGCCCACTTTCCTCGGCTCTTGGATAACCTCAGTCTGCTGAACGCTTGCCATTTTTTTGGCACACGATCATAACATCTTCATAAATTACATGAAATTGTGTTTCATGTAAATTGGAGGGAAACGAGGCGAGTGTCAGATGCATATGACATTGAACTATGTGAATGAACTGTCTAAATAACTTTTATTTATGGTGTGGCTTGTTGTCTGAAGCCGATTCACCTCACGTTATTCGTACAGCGGTTATTAAAACACCTCGTACGCCATTGTGCTGCTCAAATCTACACTCAATTCTACACAACTCTGATGAATATGTATCTCTGCCCAGAGCTGAATACCTTAAAAGCTCTGCGGATGGGTCACATGACGGCGTGGCTGGTGAGCGGTCCTGAAGCGCAAACCCTCTCAAAAGAGCAACGGGGTGGAAATAACTCAATACTTACCCTGACCTTCTCACTGTAGCCACACATAAATCAGTTGCAATGCACAGACAGATCAGCGTCAGCAAAACCCACTCCCCTGAGCACCCCGAGTCTCACGCGCATGAAGAGGAAAGCACTCCATCATCTCTCATGCTGGTTGTGGAGCTATTTAGTGATCACTAATCATCATGACAAAATAATAAATAACAGCCTTATAAGTGGATAACCTCAGGGGAAGTGCTGCTACTTATCTTAATACCACAGCGCTCACCGCACACTCACGTGTGATTTCAGTCACGGCGACAACCAACAAAGCGTCAACATGACAAGAGACAAGCAAGATGTGATTTGGTTCTCTCAACTTTATGCAAATTCGGTATTATGCAGTGACGCGACAAATCCAAACATCATCTCGACGGATTCCTCAGATCCAACGCAGTGTGTGCACTCCAACTCTCACAACTTTCCTTCCTACCTGCAAATAACTCAAATAATGTGCTGCTCGTCTCTTAACAAAAGGAGAAGTTTAAAACTGTGGTTTCATGCGGTCATATAAGATATGTATTATGAACAAAGCTTGGAAGCAAGTAGCATTAGTAGTAGATTGATTGCACCTCTGTAGAGTGTTTTTGTAACTTGTACAGTTAGCTTGCCTTGCTAATAGCTAAAATGAAGCCTGGCACGTGACGTAAATCAAGCAAACAATTTTTACACTGTTTAGTTTATCTAGTTAAAAGGTACATAGCTAATACCAATTTTTTTTCCACGTTATTAAAATATTAGAATGAATTTTAAATACGTTTTGTGCTGTAGGCTACACATCTTTTGCATTTACTCATCAGAAATTAAATGCTTAGATGGTACACACCCACAACAGTAGGGCTTGCGCCACACCCACAAGTGGCAAACTTGCAGTGACACGGGGTTAAACCATCAGGATCCTTGGGGAATCTTTCTATACAGAAAATACAGCGAGACCACCAATTCCTCTGTTTGGAGCATCATAGAGGAGTCTCAGTAATGCACACAAATAGGCAATTATCCCACATGTGAAGTGTAATCTACAGTCAGCAGAGTGCAACACATTACAGATCTTGTGTATAACTCAATGCAAATGTACATGCATCACTTGTACAAATGTATCTAACAAAAAATGTAAGAGTTAAAAATGAGATGTGGGTGTCAGTTATTTTGAATGGTAAACTATTCTGCTACCTACGCATAGCCCAGCGCTCCCATCATGAAACCATTACGATTGTGTCTGAAAATTGTAAAACTGTTCTGCATACACATAAGACGACACTCGGTGAAAGGCAGATTAGCAGCACGGTCGTGACGGTCATTTCTTTAGGTCAGTGCTGTGTATCTTCAAAATATGAAATTCCAAACTGCATCAGAAAAGCAGCACTTGCCATTAGCCAGCTCTTAAAATGTACAAATCTGTCATTTATTCTTCATGTAATTTGTTCATGAAGTGTTTGCTTAGGAAATTTTCACACTTGGGCCCGATATTCGAGTGCACACTCAGGACTGCCTCTCGTTCGGGGCGAGGTTCATAACTGCAGGTTTGTGTCCACATGAACTGGGTTCGAGTGCATAACTCCATACATCACTTTCTGGATGCAGATTTGCAAAATGGTACGCATTAGATGAACCGATATCATTATTGGCATCTGGCCCCAAGTGTGAACAGCTTTCACACCTAATGTGGACTGTGTGGCTCAGAGTCCAGGAAAAAAAAAATCATGAAAATGGTCCAATTTAGTTCACTTACAGCAAAATTTCTTTGGAAAAATTAATCATCAGAAAAATAATCTGTCTCAATCGATTTTATTACACCTGTGTGTCAGTGGTGCTTTTTTCAATCACTGCTGTTGACTTACATAAATTATCCCCAATGCACATGAACTCTACCAGGAGTTGTGCCGAGTGTAATCGCTTTAACAGTGATCACATCTGTACAGAACACGCAAAGACTGGCCAAGTTAGGACAAACGTTACAACTAAGGGGACCGGAAAAGCTGCTCAGACATGAAGTCAAATTACGTCAAGGGGCACTTTATCGTCATACACAAGTATACAGTGGTACAAGACGTCATTTTCCAGGATCATGGTGCAAAATAAGACACATAAGGGGCTGCACGTACACGATTCCAGGGGTAAGGGGCATCATGTACACGATACCCAGGGGTAAGGGGCAGCACGTACACGATTCCAGGGGTAAGGGGCTGCACGTACACGATTCCAGGGGTAAGGGGCTGCACGAACACGATTCCAGGGGTAAGGGGCTGCACGTACACGATTCCAGGGGTAAGGGGCTGCACGAACACGATTCCAGGGGTAAGTGCAGAGTAATTACACGAGTGAAACACTCGAGGTGCAGGAGGGCAGACGCACAGTACATACATGACCGTGCATGCAGGACAGTACAGAATGTGGCATGTAAACTATTTATACATGGTACACTATTCACTATAAAATAGATAAGTCAGTCCAGGATGGAATCAGTTACAGAGGTGGGAGCGGGTTTACAAGTTATTAGTCAATATTCTTGTCACATTCAGAAATGTAAACCTTTTTTTTTTCATAATTATTATACACTTTTTGATCTCTCGCAACATCTTTGAAACCTTACAGGATATGCAAATATTTGTGATAAACCGCATGCAAATACACTTCCTTAATTACTCAGCTATTTGGCAAATATCAAGGCTGCCTATTGCACAGACATTTAGCAGCACACTGCTCGCTTCCTGGCACTTTTTTTTTTACCCCTTTTGATTCACTGCCCAGCTATTTGGTTTGGACTGCATCATCAGCATTTTACATTTACTACAACATTAAAGAGGAGTTTTACACAGACTTGATGTGTGTTGAGTAATAACACTGTCATTTTCCATCTTTGAAGGGAACAATAATAATATTTTGCTTCTTAGAAATGTTCAACTGAAGGGTAGTACTTGCATATTTCCTTATTAAAACCTGATCCATCCCCAAAACTCACCTTCCACGGCTATACAATAAGCAAAGTAGCCTGTGCAGAAATTTCCTATTCTGTAATGAATTCATTGTTCGGCACAAGACTTTTTTTGGCATGCATGTAATTCAAATGTAATGTACAACCCTTCGATATAAATGTATACTTACTTGAAAATTTAAACACGCTCATGCAAGAGTTTTTTCCCCATAATGTGTAGATATTATAATTACATTTGTTTATCCAAAAACTAATGTACCAAATTCATTTTATTATCAAATTTATCAGTTATTCCCTTTGTGTCCTATCTGTTAAAACAGTGTTGGGCATGCTCATGTGACAGTATTCATCTTTACACCGTCTTATACTGTGAGAATATTCAGTAGGTTTGACTCAAAAAGGCACACTTGCCATATACCTGAATTTTTCTTGTTGAGAATACATGGTGTAGAAAGTAGAAATAAATTCTATAGAAGCAGACTCCTTTAGAATCTCTACTAATTACTAACAAAATTACAAAGGTACATTTGATTCTATATAATACTTCTCCCCAACACACACACACACACACACACACACACACACACACACACACACACACACACACACACACACACACACACACACGAGATTTTCCATCTCACTTAAATAATACTGTTCTCTCATCTTTAACCTGTTGTTTTAGGGCTAAAACAAATGTCATGATTGTTTGCTAATTATGTTTCATTCTCATAACCACAAGAGGAACGCGAGATTAGATTAGGGTGAATTAGTACTTATTATATTTGTTTTTTTTACTTGTTTTAATTGAATGCTAATGGGATTATAGAATAAGTAATTGCAGATCGCAAAACAGCAATCTGGCAACCAACTGCCAGACAAAAGCAGTGGTTCATTAAATAAAAGCTTTTAAAAAGAATCTATTCTGCTAAAATATCTAGAAAAAAATGAACAGATGTTAATAATAATCATCATCATCATTTCAATCAATTGTTTAAACAAATAGAAAAAAAAACAAATTTTTATAATTTTATTGTACACAAAATGCATAAGGTTTAAGGTTCAGTACAAAATATTCCAACACCAGATCAGATGTGTTAACACCAGATACCATAAAACTTATATCTCAGAAAAGTGTATCATGAGAATTTATGATATTATACGGTCATATTGCCCATCCTTACCGATTACGCTTCACAACAAGTAAGCCAGCTACATCTCACAGCAAGAAAGCTGGATGTGGATTTCTGATGCAATTGGTGAAGCCCTCCCTCATCCCCTAAAACAGTCAATCACAGGTCACAAACACACTTCCATCAAGCTCTACATCGTCTATGAGCAGAGGGGAGAGAACAACAGGGACAGAAGGAATCACATATGAGCTCCTGCTGCATAGCAGCTGCTGTGAAGACAATCTCTGAATCCCAATACTGTTCCTGGGTGACATTGAAAAAGCAGATCCTCAGACTGCAGCATGATGAATATGCATTTGCAGTGTGCTTTTCTGAGCATATGACAGAAAAGTCACAGAAAGAGATTTTGAATATAATAGTGCATTCGAGATTAGTGCTTGGTTTCAGGGAGTGAGCAGCAGACGCAGACGCAGACAAATGGCACGTCTGAAAGCACAGCAATGTCCTGCTTGCGCAAAACTGAGAGTGACCAAGATACAGAAATCCACTTGTTCATGAGCTGGAGTAATGAATGGTCCCATATCATTCTCAATCTCTGGCTGTCTGCCATCAACTGCTGCTGTAATTGAGGGAATTCTGCGGTGCACACAGCCACCGGTCAAAGGGCGCTGGCAGAAACTGGGCTTTTATGCTGAGCTAAGATGTGGCTTGTCATTTCTCTTGTCATTGGGTTTTTAATCACTTCAAGATCAACATAAAGCCTTATTCTTTGCTGTTATTGACAGAAATAGTTCTGAGGAATCAAAAGTCAGTCTGGTGGAATGTGTACATGCTTTGTGGTTAAGCATTCACAGATAATCCACATCGCAAAACGGGACGAGAGTGCAGTCAAGCAAACACGTAACGCACAGCCCTGGGAGTCTTTGCTATTGATGTTGATATGAGATCACTGGGGAATATGCAACGTGTCAATTTTGTGTAAAGAAGACACCGATACACAGCTTCTACAGACTTATGGTCTCTTATTTCATGGATCATTGCTGGAGGAAGAGAGACAGGCTAGGACGCCACTGCCTGACCTGGAAAAGTACATTACAAAAATTGCTGTTGCCCCAGCCCAGTCGTTCCAGGGACGAATTTATTACGCATGGGGGGTTGCACGGGAAAGGCACAGACCACAAATCACACATCACTTATTGACTCAAACACACAGGAAAAGGAAGTGAGTGCCAATTAAACTGACTGCCATATGCAAGCTTTAATTCACACAAAATCAGCAAAGTGGTGGAAATGGAGGTCAACGATCCGTTTCCTCAAGCGGAGTATATATTTATAAGGATATATAATAAATCACTCAATAAATGGCTCATTTGTTCAAAGCAAGGAATAAAACACGGCCGGGTACGCTGCTATGGGCAAATGACCAATAACAAAGTGGTGGGAAAAAGTATGATGCGCAGCTGATTAACGTCAGATTTTTCACTTGTTACAATTTTTCATTTATTAATGAATGACCGTGTCTTTTTAACCATTTAATATTGTCGAATACCCATGAAACATGTTAGTTAAACTGAAAACTCCCCCATCTTGAAAATTCTCCCAGTGATTTTGGATTTATACTTTAGATTAACCTTTTTTTGGATTTTGTGGAGCATCCACCTCATGAGTTAGTTACGCGATGATACAAGATTTGAAAATTCATCAGCATTGTGGTTGGTTATTTAAGTATCAAAATCATAACGATGTCGTGCCACCAGTAACTAGGAAGCCGTTTATTAATACTTCTAAATAGCTACTACTTTGCTAATACTTTGCAGCTGTGCAAAATGTTGCCTTTAAAATGCTCGCTCGGGTTTCGGCCACCAACCGCCGATGTGAGAATTTCTGAAAGAAAAAACATTTATTCAGCTTTCAAAGCATTTTGTATTTAGTGAGGTTAGTCAAACTCTACTGAATAACCACTGAAGCCAGGGTTTAAGTGCAACGTAGCCAAGATCACAATTAACTGATAATCTGGTAACAGTCCGAGCTGTTCAGACAAAAAAGACGAAGCTGGCTGTAACAGTCTCTAGACTTGAGTGCTGTTGAATTTGGCTAATTTGTCATCGAATTTAGAAATGTTTTATCACAGCAAGATATTTTTGCACCAGAGCTATTTCAGACCATATCTCAAGATCTATTTCATTCAGTGGGTTACACGTTCAAGTCTTATCATAAGCATATTTGTTGGTCCCCTACAGTAGGGGTCATCAGCTGCTAAACTGTGGTTCAGATGCACAACGTATTTCGGTGGAGCAAACAAAGCAGTCAGGGAAAAATCATGTAGCACAAACCTATAAAATAACTGGCCATAGTTCAATGAATCTAGTCCATCTTGGCTTCTCTATCTGAGCCTTTGTTCCAGATTTGTTGTGGTTTATTCAATCACATGCATTTATGTAATTTTATTATTATTTTTTTTTTTACATTTATAGCTAATTGGAGCGCCGACTAGTAACAGGACTAGAGACGTTACTTCAGAAAGACACATTTTCAAGGCTTTCATATATTTTTTATTTTATTTACCCTCTGGCCTGATCAGCGTACTGACAACGCCGATTAGCATGGTTCAACTGCAGTCAGAAAATGATTCAATCCTGAATCGACTCAACCTCAGAAAATGGACCAAACATGGCGTGTACGTTCAGTAGTGTGCAGGATTTTCCCGTGAATGCGAGAAGCTTAACTGGCTACAAGGCACAAACTGAGCCACAGCACAGAGCTATAGGACTGCAGAAATATTGTGTCCTGGATATTTGGACCAACAAGCAAAATGAGAAAATAAATGGTGGATTCATACACAAAATGTCTGACTGTAACTTATCCAGCAATCGTTTATATAATTACTTAAATTACATTCATCTAAATTATACATCATTATATAGTCATTCATAATATGACACATTTAGAAGTATACTATATAATTACATAATTATCTATTAATTTATTGAGCACCAAGTCTGTGTTCTCTGTGCTTGGGGGATTTTGGAGTTCAGTGCACACTTGGTAAAGAGTTTTTTCATCCTACTGCAATATGAGCATGTTTTCATTTGTATACACCCTTCAGACCATTTCTTTTCCTTTCATTCGTTTAAGTATGTGCAGTGTGAAGCCAAACCAACAGCAGCGATTTCCACTCTGATTCAGTAAACAGACGGACCGGGTGTGAAAGCCCCTTTATGCAGGTGTACCTTCACAAATGTTAGTTGCTCCTGCTATATCGAAGCCTGCCCACAGACACACAGCCATGTTTTACATTCCACCAATCTCTCAATAATCCTGAACTGTCACGCTCTCAGGTAGGCCAGACATTTTTACATTTTCTGAGCAGACCTTACTGACTGTCCTGCACTCAATACAGCTGTCCAGCTCAGACACTGGGTTCACTCAATTCACCACCAAGTGAGTAAAGTCTGACTGAGTTTCATTTGCATGAGCCTGTGTTCCCAACGACCACTCACTAATGTTCCCAAACGACCAATCACGGATCAGAATTGTTCCCAATTGAACATTTGAATAGTGAATTGACCTGTCACTATTCTTACCAATGACCAATTGCTGATCCCCTTTGTCCCCAGTGAACCAATCACTGATAAACATTGTTTGTGCCTCACAAGGTTTCTTCTTTGTATTACACATTATTCTTGGTAACAATAAAAGCAAGTTATTCCATCTATAACCATTTGCTCTGTGTCCTTCCCTCACTTCATTTTGTCTACCTTCATGACAGAAGTCACAGTATTTTGTAAATATGTAAACAGACCGGAGAATTATTTATTCTACAAGAAAATAAGTTATGACCTGTTAGTTACATTATATCTGCTTGCAAATCAGTCTATGATGTCATATGCTGGCTGCTGGACACTTTTTGATCATGCATGAGCTACCTTCCCCTGAAACGAGTTGTCAGCACTCGCTTTGTGTAGGCCACACATGCAGGAAAGGAAAGAATACGAGTGAGGTTTTTGCTGAAAGCGAGGTTTTACAACACCGTTTTGTGATGAGAGGCAGGTGGATACGGATTCATTTGCATTGCAGAGTTGATAGTCTGGTGCAGACTTCAAAAACGGGCTTTGAACAAGTCTGCAAAGTGAATATTAATAACGTTCAGGTCCCCGAGGAGAGAAGGGCCGACAAGAAGAACCTGTTCAGCCAAACCCAGAACTGAGTCACCAGGAGGAACACTGATGCCTGCTTTCACTGAGCAAAGGAAAAGCGAGTTATCCCGAGAGCTTCCAGTGTGCGATGGGACGTGACTGAGAAACACAAGGGCGGCGGTGAGAAACGGAGAGAGAGAGATTGTGTGCATGTGTGTGTGTGTGTGTGCGTGTGTGTGTGCGTGTGTACGTGTGTGTGTGTGTAGGCGCGGCGAGCTGAAATCACAGCCGCTGATCAGACACAAAAAAGCAACACGAGATTAGAGGAAGATCCACGAACGGCTACAAATCAGACTCACTTGATGAAGCAGCGTGCTCCCTCGAATGTATATCCTTCCTCCCATCCAGTTGGTAAATCTAAGGGGATAAAAGCAACAACAACAAGAATTAGCTTCTTTTTGTCTTGGTCTAGGCTTTCGTGTGTAGAAGAGCTAGCCTGTACTGGCAGCTGGAGGAAGAGAGCAACAGCGTCTCGAAGCTGTTACAGATCTGCAGTGCTGGTGCTCAAGATCAGGGCTCTTCTCTACAGCTTCAGGCGACTCACCACATTACACACGCAACTCAGCCGACTTGCACTGTTTACAAACATAACATGCGGCTCAAATGAATGGCTGATCTGCTGAGGACGGCAGGTGAAGGGTTGGTGCTTCTAAAGAGTCTCTGGGGCTTTGCAACGCGCAGGCCATATTAAAAGTGTGTGTGTGTGTGTGTGTGTGTGTGTGTGTGTGTGTGTGTGTGTGTGTGTGTGTGTGTGTGTGTGTGTGTGTGGTGGGCTGTCAGCTGAACATACGCCGCGATTAAACCCAAGCGACGATTCAGCGTGAAACGTGACTGGACGCCAGATGCGGAAATGGTTTTAAAAGCCTAAGTCTGGACCACAGTGACTGCGTCCATGGACATGATTCGCTCAAAGCGCCACCGCCGCTGTGGCTGCTGCAGAATTCCGTCATGACTTCTTTCTTTTTTTCTGGCTGCGTCTCCGTCTTCCACACACAATCATCCCCTCTCCCGGAAAAAAATCATTACCTGGAGTTTTCCTGTGTCCTGTAATCACCGCTTCACCAGTGACAGGATGAAGCCAAGTCGTACTCTTTGCTTCTTCGCTGTTGGGTAAAAAAGAAATAAGAGCATGTAAAAAAAGAACCACTCGCGCGCCACCGCGGGAGGCTTGCATTCAAGCCCAAAAAAACCCCATATCCAAAGGTTTTTAAATCCACATGATATTTACTTGATGAAGAACACTCTTCCGTCCCGGACCACCCCATAACTCCAAGAAGAAGGTAAGCAAGATAGCCAGTCGGGGTTTAGATCCGCCGCCATGTCTACGCTACACTACAACTGAGGAGCAGCAGCCAGCAGCAGCGCACGAGCTGCGCGTGTCCGCCGCTGACGCGCGTGCACGGGAACCCTGAGCGACGGTGCTGTGCGCGCGCACGCAGCACAAACAACTTTTTACTGAAAATAAATAAGTAAATGAATGAAGAAAAATAAATTCATGTATAAAAATAAATGACGTTTACAAAGCAGGCATGCAACTCTGACGGCTGCGGTTGGATAAGTGCTGTAAAATAGCCTTGAAATTCATTCGAACTTTTTACAATTCTTATTCATGAATAATGAAGGAGTCCTGCATGAACATTCAGGCCATGTGGAGCACTAAGCTTTTCACTGAGGTTTCCTTAACACAACACTCAACACAAACAAACTGGGCATTTATCAGCTAAATTCCTTATAATACTGCACAAATTATTCCTCAGAGATGTTTGTTTGTTTGTTGACCAGATGTTGACTTTATGACTTTATTACTGCTATCTTTATGGTATTTTTTTTAATGTAGACATATTTAATATCCCAGCAACAATTACCTGCAATTACAATTACAATGCAGATGTTGATTATTTGACTTATTTAGTTTATTATTAAAAGAACATCAATGAATGCAAATGTCAACATTACATATGGTGCATATGTAATGTTGACATTTGCATTCATTGATGTTCTTTTAATAATAAACTAAATGAGTCAAATAATCAACATCTGCATAACTGCATTAAAGAGCAAGATTAAACCCAGATGTTTGCTAGTTTTATCTAGCATTTTATCATATAATATTACAATAAACCAAATATATGCTCATTAGATATATCACAAAACATCTTGACTCATTTCAAGCTTGACAAAACAGTTTTGTTTTTTGTTTTGTTTGGTTTATTGTAATCTTATAATAGGAAATACAAAAAATAGACTGTATTCAAGATATTTTCACTTGCTAAGTTGATGTTTTTTGTAGTTAATTCAGACCTAAGTAGAATGTCAGCTTCCAGTATGTCTAAGACAAGAGCTCATTTAGTTCTCAACATGGTTTTCTTCATGGATAAAATAAACATTAGATAATGCAGGTGTATTTCATGGACATAAAAATCAATTAATACAATATTTTATTAACATTACTTATGGTTCATTAATACCAGACTTCATTGTTTGTTATTAATGTTAACTAATGCACTAAATCATGTTAAAGATATCTTTAATGTAAAGCATTAGCAATATTGTTGAATAAATCATATTTAACATTGCTTACAGCTAGTTCCATGCATAGTTCCAGCATAGCTCCATGATTGATGCACAAGTTCTTATGGGTTTTAAAAGGTGCTGGAGCTGTTTGTCATCATAAAGGAATAAACTACTGTCACATTATCATCGAACTTTTTTCATTCAACTATGATTCATACACCTCAATCTTTTATTTTATTTAGAAGCTCAGTAATACAGTTTAATATTCATTATCTATAAAAAGAAAGAATTGAAAAGCATTCTGGTGGCACAGCGGTGTAGCAGGTAGTGTTGGTGCTTTAATAGCCCCATCATTTGATTCTGAACTCTATTTGGACTTTCTTATGCTTCCCCCTGCGTCCGGGTGGCTTTCCATCTGGTACTCTGCTTTCTTCACAGCTTCAAAACAATGCCAGTAGGTGGATTGGCTGCTCGGAATTGACCACTTGGTGTGAACATATGTGTTTATGTGTGCGATGATCTACAATGAAGTGACATCCCATCTAGACTGCATGCTGCATTCAACTAGAGGATGTAACTCATAATTTCTGATCTCTGACTAAGAAAAAACAAAGAAAATGTCCTCAATTCCTACTTGGGAACTCAAGGTGGTCTCCACAGCTCCGAGTTCCTCGAAGCAAGTGACCTCAAATTCACATGGCTGCTAAAAGCATGAACAATAAACAAAGTAACACTTCTTTCTTTTAAATAAATCATGTTGTATATACAAGTATTTGCTTGTTAGCTGGCTAGCTTGTTACTAACAGAAGATGAACATGAAGGCATCAGTGTTTTTTCTCATTTAGTAGCTTGAACACACAGAAGTCGAAAATTCTCATTCTCAGCTCATTCCAAGGTAAGTAAAATGCAGCATTATTCCTGCTTTGTGCCAGCTGCACTTGGTAGTAACACATCCATTCATCCATCCATTACCTATACCGCTTTATCTGTCTGGGTCGCAGGGGAAGCTGGAGCCTATCCCAGCATCTTCGGGCGAGAGGCGGGGTACACCCTGGGCAGGTCGCCAATCCACCACGGGGCCAACACAGACAAACTGCCACACACGCTCGCATTCACACC
>JAQQZR010000004.1:17124060-17153254 GCA_030068235.1 Notoglanidium macrostoma
CACACGTGCAACTTTTGTACTTCTGTTGCCTTACATGTAGCACCTTGATCCTTGAGAAACGTTGTCTCGTTTCACTGAACACTGTACCACATGTATACATTGAAATGACAATAAAAGCCACTTGAACTTGAACTTGAATAAGATTCAAGCCATCAACATATACGGCATACCAACCATCAGATACCCAGCTGGAATAGTGAACTGGCCACAGGAGGAAATAAATGCCACTGATGTTAAGACATGGAAACTCCTCCTCATGATGCATGGAGGGTTCCATCCAAAGTCCAGTTCCTTGAGACTCTATGAACAATGGACAGAAGGGGGATGAGGATTAGTGAGTGTCAGAGCCACTATCCAGAATGAAACAAGGAACATCTGTGAATACATAAAGAAGATGCTCCCACCAAAGATGAACTGATGAAAGAGTGTCTCACGCAGCAGAAGACAAATGATGAGGAGGATGAGAAAGCATTGTGGAAGACCAAGTCCCTCTATGGAATGTACCACCAGCAGATAGAGGAAGTGGCTGACATCAGGAAATCCTACCAGTGGCTAGAAAAAGCAGGCCTGAAGGACAGCACAGAGGCTCTGATCATGTCAGTACAAGAACAGGCCCTAAGCACCAGATCTGTAGAGGCAGGGGTCTACCACAGTAGGCAGGACCCAAGGTGCAGACTGTGTGAAGATGTCCCTGAGACTGTCCAGCACATAATAGCTGGGTGCAAGATGAAAGCTTGAACAGCATATACTAAAAGGCATAACCAAGTGGCGGGGATAGCGTACAGAAACATCTATGCCATGTATGGGCTAGAAGTTCCCAAGTCCAAAGTGGGAGAAACCACCAAAAGTGGTTGAGAACAACAGGGCTAAGATCCTGTGGGACATCAAGCTCCAGACAGATAAGCAGCTGCTGGCCAACCATCCAGACATAGCGGTGGTTGATAAGGAGCAGAAAACAGCAATAGTGATAGATGTGGCAATCCCAGCTGACAGTAACATCAGGAAGAAGGAGAATGAGAAGATCGAAAAGTTCCAAGGCCTGAAGGAACAACTGGAACAGATGTAGAAGGTGAAGTTCAAATTGGTTACAGTAGTAAAAGGAGCATTATGGGCTGTGACACCCAAACTTGGAGAGTGGCTCCAAGGCACAACAACTGAGTTCTATGGCAAGAAATGTGCAGTTCTAGGAACCACTAAAATTCCATGCAGAACTCTCAAACTCCCAGGACTTGAGATTGAGGAAGACAAATACCCATATAGATCATTGGTTAACATTGCTGGATAACAATGTTTTGGCCATAGAATTCACCTCAAATATCTCTTCGTAGTCTTAAGAATTACTCCTCAAGACCCACATGCTATTATGTTTACTGGGAAGTTAAAAAAAACACAAGTTTGTTATGATGATATTATATGAAATTGAAAACAGAGCCCTGCTCAGATTCACTATATCTATTGGTTATGATGATATCCACATACCCAGAGACACTCTCAGGTATAGTGCCACAAAGAATGGCAAATAATGAGTGGCTTTTTCACCCATTTCAACTTAGTAAAAAAGGAATTAATTTAATTGGTGTGTCATGTTAATCTGGTGATGGCACCGGAGGTGCAAACCGCTTGCAGCTATATTTATTACCAAAAATGTTTTTGTTCAATACTTGACCATCTTGAAGTGGTTAATAAGGAAAGAAACTCATTTGGCACAAACATCATTGCTTGGGACAGCAATGATCTGGCCACAGAAAGAATGTTTTTTGACCCATCTCAGCTATGCTCTTCCTAGACGGTTAATCAGATCTAGATCAGATTTGAGATATGTGATGTCAAGTTGCTAATGTTACATTGCAAAGAGCTTTTTGATATCTTGTCTGGTGTTGAAATGGTGACACAATGAATTTATATGTCTTGCCACACAAACAGGAATGCAGCATAAATTCTCCATGGCTTGATACAGCTCAAATTTCACAGGTTATTTGTTATGATCGTTGTCATAGTGGCATGTCAGTGGCATAGTTTTGTGCATCATAGACATGCTATTGTTACACATCCCACCTTGTGTGACTGGTATTAAGGTCCTGATGACAGGGAACATATTGGAAAAGAAATTAAAACAGAGAGATGTGTTTTCACTGCACAGAATCCTCTGGAATAATCATTTATTTAACATATTTTCAGCAGATGCAACTGTTAGGACTTCCTTTATTTCATAGTATGCTCAATGGTTATTCTTTACCTTACTAACAGGTATCAAAAATACAGTCTCTTCTGATCTCAATTAAAAAGTAAATGCAAAAAAAAAAAGTATCCAGAATAAAACAGTCAGTATTACATTCTCACACTTGGCTTCCTATTTGACAATGTTTACTCAAACTTATATTTCCATTGCAGGAAGAAATTCACTTTTACTTTAGATCACCTTGAACATAATCTACACTAAATTTAAACTGTTTAGTTTATCAATCAAGTTGAAAGAACTACATTTTCCTATGTTCAATAACACAGCTAAACAGACAGAAGAATAATTGCACTGCTGCGAAGACAAAAGAAACAAAAAAAATACAATGTGGCTCAACGCAATAAAGTGAGGAACATTCTGGAATAACACAGGTAAACATGCAAGCGCACATAGTGTCTACCATAGGAACATTCTGGAAACTCAAGGTGTGCACAAATGCATGCATGCGCCAGCGCAGAATATTTACATCTTTCAATTAATATCAACAACGTTTCAGCAGGAGCAGATAAAACCCAGAATAAAATGCACAAGGAGAATGTATGTCTTTCGCACACTTTAAGCTACATTCAACTTTGCTTGCGCTTGGTACAGAACTCATTATTCCATTAAAACAAACTTTCCTTGCTCATAGACACACTCAATTAAAGTTAACCTATATCATACAACAACACTTGTGAAGCTTTGTACATGACTGACCTGTTAACACAGGGAAAGAAATGATCAAACAGAGAGACATGGTTTCAATGCACAGAATCCCCTGAAATAATAAGAGGAGCCCGCTAATGGCGCATATGATACCCTGCAGGTAGTCCGAAATCTCACTGTTGCCCCTTACTGTCAAGGAGCAGATAGAGTAAGTGAATTTCCACCAGTATACAGTCACATTTGTATAATAAATACATAGTACTTTTTTATTTGGAATAAGGTATGACTGGCTATGCCACTGTGATCTCATGAGCAACCCAAACAAATTAAATGAAAGAAAAACATTTTCTCCAATTTGACCACACATTAGTGGGTGTCACACTATCTACACTTACACTTTGGCATTGTGCAGAAATGTATCCCAATTCTTTCTGATGATTAGGTATTACATAATATATTAGGCATCACAAAGTATCTCTATACTATCTCAATCTGGAAACATTGTTTTTAACTGTTGTGTCCACTACTATTCCATGGGGAAGAAAGGATTTTGCCTATATGGATATTTAATTGCACATGATGCAGTTCCTATTTTTGACCACTAGGTGTAATAATGTCTTTATAAAAGTTAAGTGGAGCAAGAACATGCTCCACTCCACCAAGCTTTTATTATCCTATATAGTTTATATAAAATCATTAAAAAGTTCTTTTTAGGATAAAAGTATTAAGTACTTAATATAAGTTGTGAAAATGAAGACAAAAGAGAATTTACTACTTGGAACAATATGTGCAGAAGAGAGATGCTGAATATATTAGGAGAAGGATGCTAGGGAAGGAGCTGCCAGGCAAGAAGAAAAGAGGAAGGTCTACGTGGAGATTTATGGATGTGGTGAGAGAGGACATGCTGGTAGTTGATGTAACACAGCAAGATGCTGAGGACAGGAAAAAGTAGAAAGAGATGATCCGCCATGGTGACCCCTAATGGTTGTAGCTGAAAGAAAATGATGACTTGGAACAATCTATGTAAATGTCATTTGTAATCCATACAAATTTGATGACTTTTAACGGGGTCAAATACTTTTTAGAAAGGCTTCTGCTGTAGTTCACTTTTAAAAAATCGGGTTGAATTCTAATAGCAATGTCAGTGTAATGAAGGAAAGCTTGTTACGTAGAATACATGTAAAGTAGGATAAAAGTTACAGTGTAGTTTGCATCAGCTGAGTTGCCTGGGAAAAGACAAATAAACATAATTTATCACCAAATGGAAAAAAGGTTTCTGATGGTCACAAAGACAAAATAAACAACATTGATGGTTTATCTTCAAAGTTCAGCTCCCTTCTAATGCAATACTGCAAGATTCAAACCTAACACTGATGTTTCATATAAGAATTACAAATGACCACAATTTAGACAATGAAATATTTGGATATTTTTCACATTAGGGTTGTTACAATTTCACAGATTCTCTGTCAAAGTCACAAAATTAAGGTGATGAGGTGTATGTTACAAATATCTTCTTGTCACATGCTCCTTTTAGTTTACTGACCTCTTACCATACTGGACCTCATTTGCATCTTGTGGATCTATGTGACCTATGGCCAAAGCTGTAGACAGACCCCTATCATTTCTTTATAGCTATAGTGAGTGTATTCTTACATTTATAGAGCCATTGTGACTATTCGCTAATTGGGGATCCCTCTACTAGCTCATTTTCATCTACCTTAGACCATGCTGGCCTTAGCATCACTAATTCTCTGTCTGTCAATTAGCTATAAACTGTTCTGATGCTCAGTACAGCACTCGGGCTTAGTTGGTAAATGAGTGGTTTCACTCTGAGATTTTTCATATCAGAATCAGAAATACTTTATTGCCCATCAGTTGTGCTCACAGGAGTTGGATTTGGTTTATGGTGGTATGCAACATTAAATGGTACATCAAAACATACAGTGCAGCAGCAACAACGGGCAGTCCCAAAAACAAACTGCAGCAGGATGGGAGTGCAGTAGTCACTAATTATGCATTGGACAGACAAAGAAAATAGACACTGCAACAGCTTTTATGTTTTTACACAAAGACAGACAAGAGATATAAGACAAAGATGCAAGTTTCTGCAAACTGCATTAAAAATAAATAAATAAATAAATAAAGAGAAGAGTTTAGTTGCTATAGACTAGAGTAAATCAGAAACTGATCCAGAAATTGCATCCAGAAAGAAACTGCAGTGGTGGCATGTAGTTTGAGAGGTGATGGATCTGTAGGGTCTCTGAGTAAAATGTGCATATAAACAATTTACAAAAGAAATTTAATATTCATCAAAATCCCAAAAATTTAGAAAAGCATTCGTTTTTTTCTGATTCTTCTGAGTGTGTGTAAATGTAAGGCTCTGTAACACTGCTTTGAGACAATGTTCATTATATTTATATAATTCAATTATTTGTATAGCACTTTTACAATGGACATTGTCACAAAGCAGCTATATAGAAATATGAATATAATATAAATTTAAAATTTTAAAATTACCCTTAATGAGCAAACCTGAGGTGACAGTGAGGAGGAAAAGACTCAAAGGAGAATCCATCTTCATAGGTGACACCAGATTGATTATAAATAATTACTCTTCCATAACTGTATACTACTGTGTTGGTGTGCCATGGTTGAGCATCAGCTGTGGAAGGCAGGGCGAACCAGCAAATAAAACAGGATGTTCCTCACTTATGTCTAATTATCAGCAGTTTACTTACATGTGGTTTTTGTGTGCTTGAAGCAGAAACCAATAACTAGAAAGAGAGCTTTCATTTTTCTTGTGTTCTAGGGTTCAGTTAACCAGTATGGGTGGCTGTATACAACCTATGAGCAGTCTCAATGTGGTGCTCTATGAGTTTAGTGTGAATGAGTAGAGGCAAAAGCACCTCAGAACATTCCTCCTGCATCCTGTGTTCTATGGGATGGTGAGAGGTGTTCTCCACAGGGAACCAGAGTGAACTAGGCAGGCATTCTTTTTTCAGAGGCATAGCTTCCAGGTATCGCAATGCATAATCCACTAGGACCAATAC
This sequence comes from Notoglanidium macrostoma, assembly GCA_030068235.1. Lineage (NCBI taxonomy): Eukaryota > Metazoa > Chordata > Actinopteri > Siluriformes > Auchenoglanididae > Notoglanidium > Notoglanidium macrostoma. The sequence continues at coordinate 17,129,998 of JAQQZR010000004.1, forward strand.
AAAGCAATGTCCTGCAGTACAATCTAATGGCCTGACTATCTCTGTTCCAACTCTTTTAAAGGGGACCTTATTTAATGTAAGAGAGCACAATGACACTTTTGGGGTAGCTGGTAGATTCACCATCTGACATTCGTGACATACTGCACATCACCTGAAAACATCGTCACAAATGTTCGGCCAATAAAAACGAGTCATGAGTTGGTTCAATGTTTTATCCTGTTCCAAATGCTCAGCCATGGGATTATTATGAGCTGCATGGAACAGTACAGCACAGTATCCCTAAGGCTCTTCTGGATCAACAACTGGGTCATCTCTTCTTTAGTTTGAGTGTCCTGCATCATTTGAAATAACCTTTAATCTTTAATAATTAAAAAGTAATGGTTAGCACAATATAAGGCTGGAGGTTTTGACCACGCATTATTCTCACTTGATCGAAAGCGCATTTCAGGGTCGGGGCTCATAACTGCTCCAACAGGAAATCCCTCTGGAGAGTGGAGGGGCAGAGCCCTGTCTACCATCCATGTCCCCTGATATGGAGCTGATGCAGATGGCCCTGGGACCACCTCCCTAGCCAATGCTGCACTGGCATCCCCCTGAGTTTCACTATGGCAGGACCCATCCACTCACATTGCGTTTTATTAACACCTGAAACCATTTACAATTTTTTCCCAGAATTAGTGGATGGCTGAGATGAGGACTAACTTCCACCTCATTTCTATGCTTTTCTCCCCTGAATTTAATAGTGATGGCTGCTAGTGAATATTGGGCACACACCTCACCTTGGGCATCCTTGGGCACACACCTCACCTTCACCAATTGTGCATTTCCCAATGCTCTTCAAAGAATCAGGTTTTGATGCACTGTGGTCTGATTACACCATGAGTCCACCAAGGCATGATGTGTATTTCCTTGAAAAATCACTGACAGTCTTTACATTCCTGCTCGATCAGGGAGGCCTGTGGCATGATAGGAATCTGTATCAGGATTCTTGCTGCTGTGAGCAAATGCTGGTCTTGGAAGTGCCTGGATTTTACACTGCGCCTGCCTACCTGCGCCGTAATTTTCCCTGTTGCCGGTGGGCATGGACGATTCCACCTGTGATGAGTTAGATTTAAAAAAAAAGGATTACAGCATATTTACTTTCTATACAATGAGCAATAGAAATAACTCTAGGTAAGATTAAAATCAGCAGGAAACTCTGTTGTCCAGAAAACCCTCATCAGCCACATGTGTGTGTTCTGGATCAGCTTAAGGATTGTTGCCTTGTCCCTACTGACATCATGATATCATGGCTGTCTCAAACACACAGACAACAAGAAACATTTTGAACAAGAAATTTTGAACCCCACTGTTAATAAATTGCCTTATTTAGTGTTATACACACATTGCACACAACTTATTCTTTGAGATACACGTTTCAGAGTGTTTGCATCTGTATTCTATTTAACCCCTTCCAAACTGCCAAGGGCGGAGTATAACACCTGGATATCCTCTAGTGAGTACACAATGCAGAGACCTTCGTCAAAGTCACACAGGGAGCGTGACGCAGGATTTGTTATAAATACCTTCTCATGTCTCTCTGCTCCTTTTACACTACTCACCTCATACCATGTTGGACCTCTTGTGTGTTTTGGATCTGTGTCACCCATGGTCTGAGCAACTGGCAACCTGTCCGCTAAAGCTTATGACAGACTCCTATCATCTCTTCATTGCTGAGGTGAGTATGCTCTGTTTTTTATTCATTTGTGGATCTCATTTTATTATTGAGAAACTTGTGTTTTTTTGCAGATGATATAACAGAAATAACCATATAGACCATCCACAAAGACCATCTATCTGTCTGCATCCCCCTGTGTTCTGGGGCAAAAAAAGGAAAGTGATGCATTGTTAAGATGTTCAATCTTTAATTATCTGGTTGAATTCTAAAGACATTTCAATGTAATAAAGGAATGCCTGCATAACCTAGCACACAATGTTGTGTCCTGAGGGTGTGCAAACTTTTTCACTTAGCTCAGTCTGTGTGTCCGACACTGTCATTTGGTTCAATCAGAGTTCATGCAAAGTAGGACAAAAAGGACAGAGTGGTTTGCATAAGCCGATTTGCCTGAAGGAAGATACATAGGCAGCTGAGATTTTCACCAAATAGTAAAATGTCCTCTGAAGGTCACAAAATTAAATAAAAACTGATGGTTTGCCTCCAATGTTTGTGTATTATCTTGGAGCTGCAAGTCGGGTTTCAGGTATGATTTATGGACTTCAGAAGATGTGTACATTGGTGGGTACTTTGTTGTTTGCACCTTTGGGTAAATTTGGGGAATCCATATCTGACTTTATTTTGTGTTTTTTTCCCCCTTTATGCCTTACCCTTGCCAGTTGCCCTCAGGAAGCATCGCTCAGACACACATCACATGTCTGTGCTATTTATTTCCTTCCCAAGGCTAGCAAAATTTGTGTCATTCTGTTTTTTTTTTCTTGGAATCTGAATGCATGCAGGGCCTGGCTAAAAGCATGGGATTTTATGAATCTTGGCCCATATTTAGAGTTGAGCAATCTTTTTTTTAAAGGAGAATGTTTTTCTGTAATTGTGTGCAATTATTATAACAAAGCATGGTTGACTTCCCAAATCAAAAGTTGTTGGTTAATTTTACATAGCAGCACAGATCTGAATATTTATGTAAGTGTAAATGTGTAACATAAATACTTAGGCTTAAGCACTTGTTCAAATACATTATTGCTCATATAACAAGTCATTTCACAGAGCAGGTACAGGGCATGCATCACATAATCTAATAATAAACAGATTCCTAAAGAAAAGCATGTAGTCATTGATTCATTGAGTTAATGAATTATTCAGTTTTTTATACAATGTTTATTTAATATTTATTTTAAAAAAGTATAGCACTTTGCAAAATTTATTTCCTTGACACAGATTGTAGTTGTTATCACTTAAATTATAGCAGCTACACACAGTCATTCCCATACTAGCCTTTCTCTTTTTTTCTCTTCAAGTTAATGAGACAAAAAAAGCTGCTTGTCATGTTACAGAGAAACCAGAAATTCCTCTGTTCTGTTCAACATCTCAAGACTGACAGATGTTCCATAACAATAAATCTAACCCTAACAAGGTAAAAAGAACAATATTTTGCTAAATAATAAATTTAAAATTGTATTTGTTGGAAAATTGCTGTGTTTAAGAGAAATACTATGTCTGACATTCAAATCTAAAGCCTACTCAATATTTTAAGTTTGTGTAGCATGTTTCTGAAATAAACTGAATCTTACAATTATTGTATAATATATTTATTTGTTTATTATTATTATTATTATTATTATTATTATTATTAGTAGTAGTAGTAGTAGTAGTAGTGGTATTATTATTAACTGTGTTAATTAATGTCTGGATGTCTGAATGTCAAGGTGCAGCAGCACCTTCCTGTGCACCCCTATTTTCTGTACCCTTGCCTGAGAGATTTAACACACATCCACCCAAACTCTAATTTGGTTTAATCAAGGTCTTATGGAAAGGTGTAGAGAGGTTTGCATTAGCTGATTTACGTGCAGGAAGCAAATGAGCAGCTCATTTGGAAAAGTCATGGCACTCTCCTCCGTACCCATTCTTATTGATCCTGTTTTGAATAGTTTGTGCTCTGGTAATTCTTATCCTTGCCGCTCTTTCTCACCTTTTTCTTGATTTATTCACAATTATCCTGCCCAGTCTGCTGCTGGTGTCTCTGGGTCTGCTTGTGTGTTGTTTATTTACAGAAATCCTTATATATTTTTTGCTTATTTGAATTACTCCTAAAATATTCATAGCAGTGAGATTGAGTGCGTATCATGTAAAATGTCATGACGGCCTTTATAACGATGCTAGTTGCTTGTTTATGAGAAAAAGTATTTTAAATTTACATCAAATTTAATCATAGTTACAATCTCATTTATACAGTATTTGTGCATAGTGAAGTAATCACTTTATAAAAGCACACCAAACTTCTGAACAGTAATATCCTTACTAATTTCTTTACCCATTTTCACAATCACGTTTATTGGGTGAATAAGTCATTAAGTCCCTAACGCATAACATTCCACATATAAAAATAAACAGCAGAATTTACCTTTTTTGATGATACTAGTTTTTCTCTGTATGATAAAGCATTGTCGAGTTATCTGGTTTTGAAACCACAGCAAATAAACAACATTTATTTTGTTAGGCACTAATCAAATATTTTTTTCTGTCAGTAAGCAAATTTTTTTTTTTCCAATTTCTAAGTCATAGTATATCCCACCATCATGGTTCTGGTATTGCCAGATTTGAGAAAATGTTCTTTACACAATTTTGAAAAGATATCTCTACTTATGGCATTTTATTGTGGGATTCATGTAAACATATAACAATTTCATAAGGCACAATCTTTTTTCCCATTGATATGAAGGCTAATATACAAATGTGCAATTATTATCATATCAAATGATTGAAGATCTGGATAGCCTAGACAGTTCTGGGGGGAAAAAAAACAAACAAAAACAACTAGACACAACCCGCCTTACCTAAAAGTAGTGAAATTACCCTGAAAATAGCCTAGGGTTCATATGGTTAATTGGAACAACTGGAATAGGATTAAGTGTCCAAATACATTTTTTGTTTAATTATGAACAATATAACAGCACGGTGGTACGGTGGTTAGCACTGTTGCCTCATCAAGAAGGTCCTAGGTTCGATCCCCGGATCACCCAGGGTGCCTTTCTGTGTGGAGTTTGCATGTTCTCCCCGTGCATGCGTGGGTTTTCTCCGGGTGCCCCAGTTTCCTCCCACAGTCCAAAGACATGCAGATTAGGTCAACTGGCTACTCTAAATTGCCCATATGTGTGAATGCGAGTGTGTGTGGCTGTTTGTCTGAGTTGGCCCTGAGATGGACTGCCCAGGGTGTACCCCGCCTCTTGCCCCAAGATGCTGGGATTGGCTCCAGCTTCCTCTGTGACCCAGATGGATAAAGCGGTATAGATAATGGATGGCTGGATCAAGCAGACACAGACACAGCATGTAGGTGTATTTGTGACAGACAAGTTTATATACAGTAGCTTGGGTTGTTTGTGATATTTTTATTTAAAATAAATACCACTTGCTTTGGTATTTCCTAATATAACAGGTAACAGAACCTGAAAGGCCAAAATCTGGAGTCAAATTACTGAAAATGTGAATTAGATTTGTATTAAATGAGGTGAAAAGAAAATTGTTTGACATGAAAACATAGGGATAAATGTATGTATCTAATGTACCCCAGGTGACGGTGGACACCAAGCACATCACACAGAAAACTGCTTTTCTTATGCAAAGCAAAGTGTCTCTGCAACCTTTAGCCAGAATGCGTCAATGCACCTGGTGTCATGTTGGAAAAGCAGGAGGGCATGTGAATGTCATTAGGAAGCCCAATGAAGGCATGGTAGGGTATTATACAGGATACTGCAGCTTCACACATACATGATTGATAATTTATCCCTCACTTAGTGCTGGATCTAATTAAGTGCAACCCACACCTAACCCAGTAAGATTAAATACTACTGTACACCCGCACTTTATAAAACTGCATCAGACACTTAATGGAAACTTAAACATATTGCTGCTACCCTACCAATAGTTTAGAGTTTACAGTTATTGTTCTGTGTATTTATTGTTTTGTTCTGTGTATTTATTATCCTACACTCGTCTCATACAGTTGTGTATTTGCACTTTGCAAGATGTAGTTTTTCATACCGTTATGTGCTGTACCATGGTCCTGGAGAAACAACATTTTGTTCCAGGGAATACAGGCTATACATAAATCAGTTTGTATTTATTCTTTAATTTATTTGTGAAAAATAAGGTCCAGAGATGATTTAACTTTAAATTTCAGCTTTCTTCTAATACACAACTTCAACATTCTAGGTTTTTCCTGATATTTAACGAGGATAAAAAATTCCTTTTACAAACTAAAAAAGAAATACAAATAGCCACAGTTTGGACAAATATTTCAGAACATTTCACATTAGGTTACAGTGTTACTGTGTCACAGTTTCAGATAGTTAATTCACCAATGACTTTTTCAAAATACTGATTAAATGATACATTTTTATCAATGTTGACTCAGTGTATTGTCTCTTCTCATACACACACTCTGCTTCAGGTTCTCAAAATCATATTTCTAAAGTCTTTTCAGGCTGGCTTTGTTTTCCATGAGGATGTGTGCAACATAATTACAGTGGATATAAAAAGTCTACACATCCATGTTAAAAGGTTGATAAGCAATACAATAAAAAAAAAATAAACATAAAGCACAGTTTGCTTGTAATACAGCACTCAGCACATCTTAATATAATTCTACTTTTGCTTGCAACAATGCTCGAGGTCTATCCGATTGGGATATCAAGGATCTCCTGTACACAGCACTTTTCAAGACATACCATAGGTTTTACATAGGATTTAAATCTGGACTCCATCCATCCAACCATCCATTATCTATACCGCTTTATCCGTCTGGGTCGCGGGGAAGATGGAGCCAATCCCAGCATCTTTGGGCGAGAGGCGGGGTACACCCTGGGCAAGTCGCCAGTCCACCACAGTAAATCTGGACTCTGCCATTCCAAAATGTTGATCTTCTGAAGCCGTTCCTTTGTTGGCTTGGATTTGTGTGGTTATTTGGGTGATAAGTCTTCTTTTTGCCCCATCCATCCATCCATCCATCTATCCATTTATATGTTGCTTATCCATTTTGGGTGGTCAGGGAAGCTGGAGCCAATCCCAGGTGACTTCAGGTGAGAGGCGGGCTACATCAAGACAGGTTGACAAGCTATTGCTAACCCAGAGACAGTCAGTCATAGACACTTACATTCACACCTATGGGCAATTTAGAGTAGCCAGTTGACCTACTCCATATGTCCTGAGACTCTGGAGAGGTAACCAGAGGAACCAAAGGAAAGGCATGCACATATGGGAAGAACTCCATGCAGAAAAGCCCCCCAGTCAACCTGGAGCCCTAACCTAGAACCTTCTTGCTGTGAGGTGAGAGTTGTCCCATACATATCTTTGGGGATTATGCCCAAAAAAGTTCTACTTTGGTCTCGTCAGATGGTTTGGAGTGATTTAGGCAGGCTTGGATGTTGTTGTTTTTTCAGTAAAAGGGTATCAGTTTAGCTATTCCATAGCCCAGACATGTGAAGAATATGAGAGAATGTTGCCACATGACAAGAATGACAAGTATTTGCTTCATATTCCTTTGTGGTCCATGGCATCAGCATTTGGATGAAACCAAAAAGATGTTAAGAAAATCATAACAGCTGATCTTTATTTTGGGATTAATCATAATCACTTCACTGATGAGAAATGTATGATAATTTCTTTTGAACATGAGTTTGAATGGGACAGGTTAATTCTAAGCACAGTCACATGCTCCATTATAAAAGGGCATGCACATTTATGCAAACTGTCACCTATAACACACCATGGCCTTGAAACATGGCTGGCATGGACTAAAACTCCCCTCCCAACTCACGCTCTAACCACACACCTGTTCCCAATCACACACACCCTATACACACACCAACTCTCACATAGACTCTTTATGAAGTAGTGCTCAATACTGTGTTGACTGAACTTACCAAGCCTTTGTTCCTGTTTTTTCTGGATTTTGAATCTGTTCAGTCAATGTTGATTTTTCTTAATTGGTATTAAACGGTACTATGATTAATATTTTAGTTAGTTGATTCGATGTTAACTTAATCTGAGTTTGTGTGTCTTCAAATAAAAGGGACATGACTGAAGGCAAGCATAGCTTTTGAATCATGGTATGAGCTCCATATTTCTTTAAGGAAGAATATACAATAATTTCTGGTTATGAGGAGTTTAAGCGGACTCTTACTGGCATGTTCAATACCGTGGTGGCCATCAAAATTTCATGCAGTTCACATGCCTGCCTTGTGTACAGTTGAAGGGGATACTATTGAGCTTTGCAATTCATGAGCAGGCCCCTCATCTGACCATTAGACAAAGGTATGTGTGGAAATAATAAAGTTTTTTGGACTTAACAATGTTTATGAGGAGACATCTTTTTAAAAATTTCTTTGTAGGAGCACTTTGAGGAAACCATGTCTGCAATCTCTGACTCACACATCCAGGTTGACCCATTTCATCACTTGCACTTCTATATCTATTTAATGTTTTGCAATGTAATATATAGGTAATGTGTCAAATCGGTGTGAGCTGACATTTCCTGTTGTACATGTATTAAATGAAAATGTATGTTTAAATGTATTAAATATAATGTTTAAATGTATTAAATTAAAAAGCTTCAGGGGAACAAGCATTGGAATTGGCAAATCAATTATTGTCATTCAGAAATTACAGCAACCACAATCAGCACACATGGCCACCTCCTCTAAATCCTCTGAGAGATTATTCTTATGACAGGCAATTTATACTTATGGTCATGAGTCTTGCATGGTGTGTTCTTCATGACGGGTTATCAGAAAACAGAAGCATTGGTAGCATTGGTCCCCCAGCAACAGGCCATCAAAGCAATGCTCCAGAGGGCAAGGAAATTGGCGAGAGGCTCCTAAACCTCAAGCAGGGGGACTGCAGAGCTGCAGAATATGCCCTGGAATTTCGGACCCTTTCAGCTGGGAGTGGGTGGAATGATCCATCTCTTAGAGCTGCATTTCGCTGTGGACTAAATCCCAGCCTGCTCACTGAACTAGCATGTCGAGACGATCAGGCGACCCTAGACTCATTCATCGACCTGGCCATTTGCCTGGATAATAGGATCCAAAATCATAACTGGTACCTCATGCAAAGTGAAGGGGAGATTATGCTGGACGCACCGGAACCCATGCAAATCGGGAGAACGAAACTAAGTCTTGCAGAGAGAGAATGATGGCGACGAAAAAAGCTGTGCTTTTACTGCAGTGACCCCTCTCATGCCATCACCAGTTGCACTGCACGCCAACGCACTAACCCCAGCTCAGAAAATGAAGCCTCGCGGGGTTCCTCAGCACCTTCATGTAAAACCTTGGTGAGTTCCAGATTATTCATATCTGACCAACCCTTTACAATAAATGTGCAGATAAAGCACTCAGGCATGATTTTTGTCCTTCCAGCACCAATCGACTCCGGCGAGGGTTCCAACTTCATAGACTAAGTCAACCAACTCAACATTCCTCTATGCCCCATTCGATCCCTCCATACACATACATGCCATTGACAATAGCCCCATTGGGACCGACATCATCAGCTACTGTACTGAAAATTATCAACTCCAAGTTAGTGGACTTCATCGAGAAAAAATCTCCCTGCTGGTTATGACCACACCCAAGCACCTACTTATTCTAGGATTACCATGGATGCACCAACACAATCCGATGATTTCATGGCAAGAAAAGGAAATAGTCAAATGGTCTGACTTCGGTCTGACTACTACCTTACCTCCACACCGACCCTATAACCTGCTGCCAGGCACCACTCCTCCTCGATCTCGCATTTACCCTGTCATGCAATGAACAACAAGCCATGGAAGAGTATGTGCATGAACCATTAGCACCAGGGTATATTAGACCCTCTACATCTCCCACCGCAGCTAGATTCTTCTTTGAGAAGAAAAAGGGAGGCAGACTTTGACCATGCATTGACTACAGAGGCTTAAATCAAATCACAGTTACATATCCTTACCCACTGCCACTAGTCCCAGCAGCACTTGAACAATTACGCATGACACGTATTTACACCAAGCTGGATTTGGGCAGTGCATATAACTTGGTGCGCATACATGAGGGTAATGAATGGAAAATGGCCTTTAGCACCACCTCTGGCCACTACGAGTATTGCGGCATGCCATATTGTCTTTCTTGCACAGCGTATTTCAATGTCTAATCAATGATGTACTGAGAGAACTGTTGGGGAAGTTAGTGATAGCGTATATTGATGACATTTTAATTTCTCTATTTAATTTAAGTATCTTTAGAGACCCATATAAAACATATTAAACAGGTTCTGCGCTGCCTCTCAGCGAATCATATTTATATCAAAGGGGGGAAAGCGTAAATTTCATGTTGACACAGTCTCATTCTTGGGATACTTTATCAATCCAAAAGGGATTAAAATGGATCCAACCAAAGTTATCACAGTCACCGAGTGGCCCAGTTCACACATGCTTAAGGAATTACAGAGATTCCTGGGGTTTGCTAACTTTTATCGATGTTTTATTCAGGGTTATTCACCTCTCTACTGAAAGGGGCTGTCAAGAAACTGAAATGGGACTCAGTAGCTGATAGAGCGTCCAACCAATTAAAAACAGCCTTTTTTTCAGCCCCAATCCTTTAATATCCTGACCCCAAGCACCCATTTGTAGAAGAGGTAGATACCTCAGAATCAGGAGTGGGGGCCATCTTATCACAACGTAGCAGTGAAAGACCCAAGTTGTACCCCGTGGCCTTTTTATCCCAGAAATTATCTCCTGCAGAACAGAACTATGATGTGGGGAACTGGGAGCTCTTAGCAATAAAACTAGCCTTAGAGGAGTGGAGGGATTGGCTAGAGGGAGCCAAGCATCCATTTTTTGTATTTACAGATCATAAGAACCTGGGATATTATTAATCAGCCATACGTCTAAACCCGAGACAAGCCAGATGGGCATTGGTCTCCTACCGCCCAGGCTCAAAAAATACCAATGCCAATGCCTTATCTGAAATCTACCCCTCACCCAAGACTGACAACCAGCACGAGCCCATTTTGCCTCCCTCACGCTTCGTTCATGCCATCCTGTGGGAAATAGACCAAGAAATTGCACAATCCTCACCACAAGTCATCCCGGTGGAATGTCCAAGTGATCTCACATTTGTACCACCGAAACTACATGGCAAATTAATCACCTGGGTCCCCACCATGCTGGCCTCTGGTCATCCTTGCGTGCAGTGTACCTATCAACTACTCAAAACCAAATACTGGTGCCCCAGTATGATCACAGACATCCACAAGTACATCGCATCCTGTACAGCCTGTGCGCAAGCCAAGGAACCTCACACATACTCTGCTGAAAAACTTTTGCCCCTACCCACACCTGATGTTACCAAGCCGTTCTGACTTCTGCTTGATTTCTCTGTTCATGACATGGCTCTGTTTGGAATTGTATTTGGATTTGCCCTTTGTTTCTGCTGTTTACCCATCGTGCTACCTCTGCCTGTCCCTGACTATGTATCTGCCTCACCCCTTTGATCCTTTTCACCTGTGTATATTATTATCTCCCAACGCCACTCTGCATTTGCATGACATGACAGTACCTTTATATTCCTGTGGAATATTAAAAAAAACCTCCTTGATCTTTGGAATGCTTAGGTGGCCAGTGAACACAACACAACACATTCAATTCAATTCAATTTTATTTGTATACCACTTTTAACAACAGACATTTTCACAAAGCAGCTTCACAGAAGTATATAAATTCTGAATATAAAATTAGGAATCTAGGAGTCGAGTTTTTCCTTGCCACCTTCTCCACAGGCTTGCTCATTAGGGAGATATATATGTATATCTCCCTAATGAGCAAGCCTGTGGAGAAGGTGGCAAGGAAAAACTCGACGACAAGAGGAGCACATGCATCTCCCCATCACATGCATAAACACATGCATTCAGCAGTTTAGTAAAAGGAAGTACGACCTTGCAAACTGCATGGCATAGCTACTGTATTCTTGCTCATATGTCCAGCATCACTGATGGAATACAAGTATCCACTGGCAAAATACTACAATCCTAGGCACACTGTCTGTTCAACAGTGAGGGCATTACTCCAGAGAGTGGCATTAGAGATGTCCAGCCCCAAAAGTTGTCAAAGATAGCGAATTCCATCAGATGAGAATCTATATTTTTCATAAAGAAGATCATTAAGGATAACCTAATGCAGAGTGAGCCTCTCACTATCTGCGTGTTGATATCAGTAGAGTCTTCTTTCGTGCCATCATTTTCCTTGACCGGATTGTGAATGAGTGAGTGCTGCTGATATAGGGTAACATCAAGTTAAACAAGAACATAAGCTGCTTGCAGTAGTTTAGAGGTGCAGCGTAAATTGCCATGGCATCATATCTCGGGGGAAACCTACTCATCTTTCATAATACCAGTTAATCAGGAATTTACACCTGACGTCACAAAGTTACACCTGAAGTTACTTGGATAAGCCAGTGGGCCTTTTTCGTAGTATAACCCCCTGGTCTTGCATCCTCACCAGCCTAATTACATGACCAAAACATGTTATTGTAAGTTTTTTCTCTTTTTTAATTTCAATTTGTTTTTCACTAGAATTTGTGGGATGTTATCACATTAAAGGTTGTAAAAGATCTAACAATTAATCTTGGTTTCTTTTTTTACATCACAAAAACATGACCAATAAATTGTGGGAAAATATTTTTTTTAAATAGCATAATCATACCATGAACACTTCAAACGGTATAACCTCTATTTACTTAGCACATCAAGCTTAATGAGTCTGATATAATAGTCTGATGAGTTCAATAGATGTCAATTAAATAAAATATTTTAGGTCATATTTCGGCAGAAATATAGAACATTCCAAATGGTTCGCAAACTTTCAAGCACCACTGTATGTCACTAATACACACTGACTTGATATAATGAATTAATTTGAAATAATAATCACATATTTTCAGTAATGAAAAGAAATGTCTTGATACAGCAAAAGTCAGAGAATAATTTCACTTAAAGATTAATTACACCCTAAAGCCTATTTTTAAAATGAATAGCTTGAGAATAAATCAGGTTAGATTTGCTAGAAAGTATAATTCATGTGTCTAAACTGTCAAAATAACATGAGAATTGTTTTAGTTCTGGGTGTGTAGCACCTCCTTTGGTTCAACCCTTGCACCAGATCTAATTTAGTTTCACACCAGTGGGGGAGAATTCTCATGTACTCACTTTTGTAGTGTACTTTTATAGTTTTTATTTGTAAATAATTTTGCAAACTATATTATTTAACTCCTCACTTCATTATTATGTAATTAATATAATTCATAATTAGTGTAATTTCATAATATAAAGACTTTAACATTACCAATGTGCTAAAATGTGCTAGATTTGTGTAAGTCCTGACCCTGACATTATAAAAAAAATTGTCTTTTATGTGCTGTAAATGTTTAATAATTAAAACTGGACTACAAAGACAACTTGATAAACCTTCAGTCCCCTCTTTTTTCAGTCCTGCCCCATCCATCTCTGATTTCCATCCAATCTGTTTTGTAAAAAAGGAGGAGGTGGTTCGCATTTAGTCAACAAGCCTATAAGAAGGTAAATAGTAACCCAGTTAGTCAGATGCTGCAGGACATCTCTGAAAGATACTAAGAAAGCTACAACACTGATAGTTTACCTCCTTCACATTTCAGGTATGTTTCAGTACAGAATTACTACAGTTATTTCCTAATACTTAATAAGAGAAATGTTTTATAGAGCTTGGCCTGTGGGATAATTAATGTTTTAGTATATTTGTGTTGTTTGGAGCAGGGCTGTACAGAGATCTTTACACCGGCAGGTGATTACAGTTAAAAAGAGACGCCTGGATCGAGGTTTTAGAAACAGAGAACACAGCATAAGAATCAGATCCACTGATTAATTTACATTAGATAGTCTAATGCTGTCTAACCTTAACCCTAACTTTTTATTTCTATAAAATATTTCATTTGAGTTCAAAATCTGAAAGTGTTTTACACAATAAAATAATATTATTAAGAATGTATAAGAATTTATGATAACTCATGTACTATCACTAATGAATTGACTATTAATCTATTATCATTACTACAGATCATGAAAAGTTTCTGAAGTATAAAATATTTAATGTTCTTATTGTTCACTTGAACACTTTTACTGAGTTTGGAAGTGATTCATGAAAAATATTTTCCACTGGCTGAGCTGTGAGACTTAAATAGACTTAATAATCACAAATGATCAGATGTGAACATCTGGCTAATTAACACAGGACACAGAGTAGTGTTAAGCTAAAGCTAAACTTCTTCATTAACTATTGCATTTACAGTGATTATTCTAATAAATAGTTCATTATTAGTTTAACGTTTATGAATTTTTTGGTGTGTCTCATCAGTGATGCTGGCAGGATTATATTTCATAGTATTATATTCATCTACCATCTGCTTGTAGGCTACCTTAAATTTCTAGGTTCCACCAAGGCTATGCTGCGATTGAGAGGGCAAGAAAGAGAGGGATTGATTCAGGTTTTTTGCACATTACCGATATAGCACCACCATAAAGACTGATTACCCCAGCTCATGTATTTTAAAGACCAGCCAACAGGCCTGAAAAACAGTAGCAGCCAGCTAAATAATACGGTACAATATACTATCATATACTACTGTATGTTGAATATTGAGCCCAGAGAAACATGAAGTAAAAGTCAGCAAAGCAAACAACAGACTTCCTCAATTAGCAGCATTGTCACATTACAAGTTAGGAATAATGACCGGTAGGAAACCACAAAACCAATCTGCTACAATAAGCAATCAAAAAGCCAGATGAGACAATTAAATGAAACAGTATTCCTACCTATTTGAATTAAATTTTGCATGTAGCACTATCAATAGCAGATTCAGTACTCATGCTGTTCTTGGCAGAATCTTCACTGCTTAGAATAGTTTGCTTTCTACTTTTAAAAGCCAGAAAAATATTCTGTTGTTTTCTTTTGCTCGTTTTTATGCTACATATTTGCTTGCTAACACACAAGATAAGCTAAATCTGGTTAACTTCAACATTGCGAACATCATGATTACGTTCCACAAATTTTAGTCAAGCAATGAAAATGTGGAAATGTGTAATCAATAGTGTAATAATATTAATATTAAATGCTAGTGTTAAGTGGATAGATGCTGAGATGTGCAAAAGTGCCTTTCCACCACTGAAGAGGCTAAAGGCTAGAAGAGAACTAAGAGTGGGGGAGGTGCAGTATCACACACCACTGAGTTCAAGTATAAAAAGTATAAAGGTGGAATTTGAACCAGATAACATGAGAGCACCACAACACTGTGCTAACCCACTGAGATGCATGCTGGGCAGTGTATGCATGGGTGATTGCTTTACAGAGAGATGTATAAAATCACCTCCATGATGATGCAGGAAATGATGACATTCAAAATGGCCTCCTGCCAGGCCAAACTGAAATATCAAGAATATGAGGAGGAGATGTATCTATGCTCACAAGCCTTACTTAAAATAAAGCTGTGTCCTGTTCTCCTTTCTTTTCCTAAATGAGCCAATATATTAATATGTTTCTCTTTTCTTATTCAAAATCTCTTGTTTTCAAATATACTTCAAAGTAGCAGTTTGCTGCTCTGTGTGCAGTACAGGCATTATGACTGCATAAAGTTCCCTTGATTGCATGCACACAGCTGTTAGCAACTTGTGCCACATCAGCTTTACAAGCCTGTGTAGGTGGCCACGGCTTTACCTAAGAGAATGCCCATGCATTACATTACCCTTTATAGGAACAGCTCCCAATGTTCCCAGAATGACTGCATGGTCCCTTCAGAATTCCCAGATGAGCTCTGGTACCAGAACATGCCAGACCGGGACTCAAGAGTGCTCCTTTGGTTCATATCCCTCCTAGTGCACCAAGTATTGTGTATGCCCACAGACCTGACACAAATCCAGGATATATCTCAAAAGTAAAGGCCAGGGCCACATTGATAATGCATGGTGGGGGTGGTTGGTTGAGCTGGAGCCCCAGGAGACTACAGATAACTGGTTTCAACTGCAAGACATGGAACATGGGGGTAAGCTTCATGGTGCAAGGTGATACATCAGCTTATACACCATTAGGTTGATCCTCCTGAGGATCTTACAAGACCCAACATACCAAGGAACCAACTTTTGCGACTCAACCTGCAGCATGAGTTATTTGTTGGCTAACCATATTTGCTACAATTTTCATCTCAGGTATTTCTGGATGCCCTTATCAATTCTGGGCCACCAGAAGTGTTATCACATGAACTGTAGTGTCCTGGCAGCCCTCAAGTGTACTGTAAATGGGGATAATAACACAAGCACAATAACTCACTCTGTATAAAGTGCAAAGAATGTCTGAGACAGTAGTTCAGTGACAGCAGACCAGAAACACGTATTGTGTGCAATGGAAAGTCAAAGCACATACCACTCACCTCCAGGAGCAAATCCATGACAATTACTCCACTGGAAAGACTTATATTTAAATAGTTCGATTTATAATATCCGCCTTGTACTAGCCTTATCTCTTAACAGAAAAGAGAAAATCACAGGAGCCATAAAAACAGGAACAAATAATATTTAGACACTTGATTCCCGTTGCAGACCGTCTTGGGAGCTGATACCTCCTAATAACAACCTGAACAATCAGAAATAATTTTTATCACACACACACACAAACGCACACACTTACACTTGTATAATAAAATAAAGTGTTATTGAAATTATGTTCTCTTAGGAATTATTAATATTCCTCTGTTGTTTCTTTTCTTTGTTATTCTTTTCTTTTCTTCTATTTCTCCCTGTTGTGTCCTTTTTTTAGTCTAACCCTTATCCCCATTACTCACATTATACCCCATTATAGATAGGTATATACATAGATAGTAAAATTTCTCACCTCGCATCGGTGTGAGCAAACTTTTGCCTTGATTCTAAATGATCCTGAAAGAATTCATAATCTTTCACTAATTCCATTTTAAATACAATACCGCTGTATTGATTCAAATGTAACTTCAGATAGAATCATATGTAGTGACCTGTAGTGATGAATCTTGCAATTATAATAAAGATTTTAATCATTTTCTTATTTCTTAGTGATTTTCAACACACAAGTGATGGAGCAACGACTGTTCATGCTCCTGTATTTCACAGGTGAGAGAAATGTTTATGTGTGCTTGCATGCGTGTGTACATGCATATGTGTGTTAATATTGACTTTACCTGACATAGAAAACAAAGGCACTTGGTAATTCCTAACTGGTAGTCCTACTGTCTGACACAGGACACCTCTACCAACAGGAACGATAATATTTATAGGAGACACAGCACTAGATGTAGCTAGTTACAGATATATGAAGTTTATGTAGACGATTTTATGAAATATATTTACATAAAAATAAGTTAACAGAAATAAATTTAACATTTTATGTTTTACAAATGAAAAGAGAAGAAAATAAATCCTACTGAAAAGTGTGAAATTAAATAAAATTATATTAGGGTGAGCAATAATTTCAGGGGTTTTTGACCAAACTTTATTCATGATTTTCTAAAATAACATATAGAATTAGTCTTCAAAGTAACTGCCGTTAGATTCTATGACTTTCTGCCATTTATCTGGCAAAGAATGAATATGATCACGAAAGAAGGATTCAGGATTTGACAACATGAATTCATCTATGCAATTTAGTATATAGTAAATAGTATAAAGTATGCATTTAGTAATTAAGTGTTTAATTAATTAATAAATTTAATTAATTAAGTGTTAAGCCTTTGAGCAATATTTCTCTCTGTATATGCATATGGAATCTGCATCCATCAGTTTCTGCAGATCCTTATCTTCTGTTTCGTTTGGTCTACCACTTCTTGGCTTATCATCTAACTCAAATTCACCTCTTCAAAACTTAGTGAACCACTTCTTGACTGTAATAATACTGAATGCAGCAATTGCAGCATTCCATGAACTTTTCAAATTTTGTCTCTTGCTTCTATTGAGTTTTTTCCAATATATTGATAAACTACCTACAACATGTGCTTTTATGGGGAGTTTTGATAAATAATTAAAGATATTTACTAGGCCACAAACTTTTTGCAACATCCTAATAATTTCTGACACAGAGCTAATATTACATAAAACCTTTAAAACTCTCCCCCGCAGGAGTCGTCCCTCTCGTCCTGTCTGTCCCTCGTAAGTACTATCTGATCCAGCAGGGAATGACCTGGACTGATGCTCAGGCTTACTGTCGAGCCAAGCACTCTGACTTAGCAGTCATCGAAAGTAATGACAACATGGTTCAACTTCAGAATGAAATACAGAGACAACAGTTCAGTTCCAGTGCTTGGATTGGACTGTACAATGACATCAACAGCTGGCGCTGGTCCCTTGGAAATGAGCCACTGGGAAGTATGAGACTGTGGAATACAGGAGAGCCCAACAATGGAGCTGGACATGAACAGTGTGCGGTAATGGATGG
The DNA here is from genome assembly GCA_030068235.1 of Notoglanidium macrostoma. Classification (NCBI taxonomy): domain Eukaryota; kingdom Metazoa; phylum Chordata; class Actinopteri; order Siluriformes; family Auchenoglanididae; genus Notoglanidium; species Notoglanidium macrostoma. The sequence continues at coordinate 17,148,219 of JAQQZR010000004.1, forward strand.
GAGCGTTTGGGAAGATTGGCCGTGTACAACAACATTCCCTTTTGTGTGCTTTAATGGTAAGCATACTATTTATTTTGTCAGAGAAGATTGTCCTAGGTTGACCACAATCTTAATCAGGTCAACAGAAGCAAACAATTGATCTTTACAAACATTGACTTTGATACACTTAGCAAATAGTGTACTGGTGTTCATATTTTTGAGTTACCTTACAATCTTTTTATCCTGTAAGAGTAATTACATTTCATACGCAACATTTAATCTATTTAATTTATTGTAAAGTCCAGTCACATAACACCCATGTGCGCTGACAGATGGAGGCAGAAACCTACGAGTCCCATAAGACCTACATCACCCCACTTGCAGTGTGGGCATTATTACAACTGGTAGCACCATATTTCTGTACATGGGTGAAAAACTCAGTCAGTTAACTGGATGTCTATTACTCTTTGTTTTCTCTCTCACTATTGTTTTGCTCTCTGTGGTTTATTAGTGGTTTTTGCTGCATTTTTGTTTTCATTCCTGTAATACCTGCAGCTCTTACTTCAACAAGTGTTAATCATGTTTTTCTCACAGATATGAAAACTGGCAGTCAGAGTTACATTTACATCTCTAACTCAATGACATGGTATAATGCTCAGAGTTACTGCAGAACATATTATACGGATCTGGCCAGTGCTAGAAATGCAACGGAAAGCTCAGTTCTAATTGGACTGACCTCTGGACACACTTGGATTGGTCTGTTCAGAGATGGCTGGAAGTGGACAGACCAAACCAACTTCTCTACCATCAGCTGGATGTCTGAAAAACCTGATAATGCACTGGGGAATGAAAATTGTGGTTATTTAAGTAATGGCCAGGCTGCTGATGCACAGTGCTCAGACATAATGCCTTTCTTCTGTTACTCAGGTGAGTTAAAGTTTTATTCAGTCTTGTATTTCTATATATTGCTTTTGAATGTAATTTTGTGTTCATGTTTCTGTTCGTATGCATCTTACATTTTTACGTTCAGTAATCACGGGAAAACAGCAAATCATAAAGGTAAAAGTCCGGTCCACTCAGGATGTGAATGATCCTGCAGTAAAGGCGGCCATCTTGGAGCAGGTGAGGCTCATCCTCCACAAGACTTCACTTATAAATGAACATTCTGCTCCTCATTACTGCAGCCAGAACCTGAGTCTTCATCAAGCTCTGACACTTACACACTGTATTGTTTCTCTAACATTTTTACAGCATTTTCCCAGGAGATTATTGTTAGTATCATGTTTTATTGAGTAAAAGTCCTGTTTTTTAGATCAAGCAGAAACTAAAGGATCAAGGGATTCCAGAGAACATCACAGTTAAATGGAGAGAGCAACCTGATGGAAAGGTGTTTCACAAGAAGAACGAAAACATCACTACAGAAAAAGAAGAACTCTAAGTCTTTAACTGTTTCTCAAACTGGAAATAGGTATTATAGTGTGAGTAATATGTTCAATCTGGGCAGGAGTGGAAAAAATACTAAGAAATTATACATAAGTGAAAGTGTAGATAAAGTGTCATTGTCTTATTTAATTGAAAGTGGAAATGTGCAGCCAAAAAAAAAAGGTTTAAAAAATTAACGATAAAATGCTTTGACATTTAAATGTAAAGTATTAAAAAAAGTAATTTTTTTAACTGATAAAATGAAATTGATGGCATTTTCATGTGAAAGCCTTTATTATTTAAAATGGTTAAAATAAAATGTTTTTATTAAAGCAATAATGCCATTTTGCCTAAAAACATCATTCAATCTCTGTAATTTGCTGCTCATATACTTCACTAATGCTACAAATCTACCCCAAATCTAGTCGATCGGGTGAGCTTGTTTTTGGGTCATTACTTCTTTAGTTTTGTAGATAAGAGGCTAATGTAGCTAACATAATGAAATTCTCACAAAATATTTTGTGTACAAATAGATAAAGATTTTTATATACTCACTTCAAATAACCTTTTTAAGAATCTGTAGTCTTGTATAACTCATAAATAGACATTATTATTGCTGTATAATAACTGTTCTACACCTGATGAAGTAGGTTCATAGATAATGTAATGTAAGAAGTGAATAATGTCCAGGATTTCACTCACTCACAGGATCTCATTTCACTCTCTGGGCTCTAAAGCTCTGATGATTTATGTGAAACTGCTCTGAACAATATTCACTGTTAAAAACTCAATAACAATACAATTCTATTCACAGCTCCTATATCCATCCACTGATTCTTGAAACTTTGGCAAAAACATGGCCCACTAAGAAAAGTGCTCATTCTCTTGGAAATTAATAACATTTTCATGAATAAAAAGAATCAAGGTTATAATCAGGGGGTCCTTTGCACATATGTAAGTTCTTTTATAGGATTATTTTAAATTTTATTTAATTTAATGATTATATGCTGGCCCATTGCCTTCAAAATCAGTTGTCCTCGGATAGGAGATAATTTCAACTTGATTAAAAAAACACAAAGTAATAATTGAATTGAATAATATTTTTACCACATTAAAGAGTACACTGCAATATGTATTAAAAACTACAAACAGTGAGTTTTGAACAATATTTACTATTACTTAGTATGCATCTCCAATTAAAGCAATTTCCAAAAATCCAAAATCCAAACAACCAATGTATCCGACTAAAGCCAAATTAAAATGGCATGACAACATTTAACCAAATACAACATTCACAACATTCCCCCAATTTCATAGAGTAGAGCCTTTCAATTTTCATAGAGCCTTTCAGAGAAAGGCTTGGAAATGTAGACAACAAGTATCAAGAGAACGTAAGAGAAAGGGCTCAGAATCAGAAATAGTATGTTGTAATGAGGCCACTGTCACCACCGTCAGAGGGAGTTTTATTTATTTTAAATGAATATGCTTACAATGTTTCCTCAGTGCTGTTGAGTTATTAAAGTGCTAGTCTATTTTAATACAAAAATATGTTTGTTCAATAAAAAAACATAACTTTTTCTATTTAGGTTTAAAGTAAACATTGTATGATGTTAGATCTTTTAAAGGAGTAGACGTACAACAGTATAAAAAAGAACAAAAGTTAATATTCAACATTTAACAGCATATATGTGTACTAAGGATGCCAGATAATGATTTAAAAACTCTAAATACATATTAGAACAAATAAATAAATAATTATTTGCCTTTTATTGTGTCTGACGGTGTTGACAAAAACAAAGTAATAACTGAAAAAATGCCTATTTTATGAAAAAAATACAAAATGTGGAGGTTGCACGGGTACATTGCTGAACAGCCAAGACCTTGGACTATAATGATATACCTTCAGATTTTGTAATTTAAGTAACTTCTTATTTTTAAAATTAAAACCTTTTTTATCCAAATTCCCAAGAATCAGTGCATCATGATACCTGCAATCACATGCCTTGCTCACTAAATAATAAGTATATTCTTTCTGTATCTTAGCTAACAATTTTAATAACTCTGGCATACCTTTACTTTACTTATTTGACTGTTTTCAGGATTATGCTGATACAGAAAATGTCAATTTCAGTACTATTATTCATCTAATTCTATAATGTATAGTTACCAGTTAATAAGACCAGTTAAATAAAGAAAAGGAGACAAAAAGCAGAATTCTGTGTCCTGTAGTGCATGAAGATTTTATAAATCTGAGAGTTAATCAACATGAATAATGAAGAAGGTGCTTACAATTCTTATTTTTTGAAAGGAAGGATGGAAGGAAGGAAAGACGGACACCAAAATGTTCAACAAAATGTAAACAGGTAAATTATAGCAGCTAAGCCCCTTAAAAAGAAAGATGTACATTTACAAACATAATTTATTGTAGTAACAAGGACATTATATCAATATGAAAAGCTACACATTGTACTGTGGAAAAAGAGAGGAAATTTTGCCCTTTATTCAAATAACTTTGTTTTTTCTTTCAGGGTATTATTATGCAATTATATGACATAACTGTCTGGGAAGTAGAAGGTATGGTCACAATGCCCCAGGGGTGGATGAAACCTGGGTATAAAACCATCAAATTTATTTCTGTATGTCAGATGACAGAGACAGTTGTAGTTGCGGGTAAAGTTTATTAAAAAACATGAAGGAAGGTCAAGCTTAGAAACAGGCATCGATCCAAGCAATCAGAAAACCACAGACAAGGCAAAATCCAGAAATCATGGAACCAGGTAACCAACAAGTTCAGAACCAGAATAGCAAGATAAACAATATAGGGCTTGGTAAGTCAGGCAATAGAGAGGTTTGCATTACAGTTTTGCACAAAATAGAAGCAATATTTAAAAAATTTTGAAAAAACACATGAATTGTCTGTGTTCCCATTGAGTGTTGCTATGCATTTAAAGCTTGGTTTTCTCCTCTTGTGATAGTTTCTCCTTTCACAATAATCAATTAATCATGGCAACAGACCTGATAATTGTCGGCATGGTGATCTCTGCTACATCTGTCACTATAGCCATGGTAGTGTTATTCGAAGATGATGAGGGAATGTGACGAACAAACTCCTTATATGTGGCAGCAGCCATGTATTAGGAATTTCTGGGAGCTTAATATTTGATGAGTTATGCAACACAGTAGGCCCCCTGTGGCACCTGCCATATCATGTGTGAGGGAGCCAGTCTGCTTAATATGTTTGAAACTGATGAAGCAGTACATCACTTTGCCAGCTGTGCTATGAGGTACAATTATGAGGCACACAAAAATAAAAAGTGTATGGTGCAATTGATGGCTCACATATCCCTGTTCGTGTCCCAAGTGATGGGTATTTTGATTATGTTAACAGGAAATGATGGACATTTATTGGTTCTGCAGGCCACCATAAACGACAAATTAATGATCAGGGACATTTGTGTTGGGTCAACTAGCAGCATTCATGATGCTGCTGTCTTAGCCACAACACATCTGTTCAGGTATTTGAAAATATTGAATTTCCAATCATTTTACCTGTTGCATATTTTCTTCATCTATCTATCTATCTATCTATCTATCTATCTATCTATCTATCTATCTATCTATCTATCTATCTATCT
>JAQQZR010000004.1:17153354-17164290 GCA_030068235.1 Notoglanidium macrostoma
TGATGTATTCAGTAATGTTTTACAACGTAGAAAGCAAAAAAAATTAAGAAAAACCTATGAAAAAGAGTAGGTGTGTCTAAACTTTTGACTGGTAGTGTATACATTTGTCTATAGTATCTGAAATTAACATTACTCAGGAAGGGGTGTGAGCCTGTTTTATTTTTCATTTGTTTAGTTTTATTAATTGTTATGAAGAATGGTAAATTTACTGTATTTTTATTTTGTGTGATATTTAAGGGGTAAGTTAGGTTTCCCTTTTGTAAATAAAATGCTTTGACTGGCTGTTATTATCCCTGAAGAGATTTGGTTTGTAAAAAATCAGTTTAAAAAAAAAACAGCTCCTGTGGAAGTTGGTGAACTGGAAGATTGGGGAGAGACACTTGCCTATATTTGGGTCTACCTATGGTTACAATAAATTTTTAGATAAGGACCCTGAATCCTGTCCCATATGACACCACTTAAACAATGATAATTGAATTGAAGAATTGAACTCCTGTTTAATGATTCATGATTTACCTCTAATATCCACTTATGTACTGAAGTGGTACTTGCAGTTATCAGTTTAACTGGAGTCAGTGGTTTCGTCAGGATGGCTGAGACATTTTAATCCCATTTATTATTTTTTAGTGAGTTTCCCAACAATACGTCAGTGATGGAGAGGCATCTGTTCATACTAATGTTTATCACAGGTGAGAAAAGTATGTATATATGTGTATGTGTGTGTGTGTGTGGGTGTGTGTGTGTGTGTGTGTGTGTGTGTGTGTGTGTGTGTGTGTGTGTGTGCAAGTATGTTTCTGTACATGTACACATGTGTGTGTGCATGTGTGTGTGCTGGTGTGTGAGTGAGTCATCCACACCCTAGTTGTAGGCGAGCTGATCAGTATGCATGGTGATTTAAAGCAATAAATGTACCTAATTTACAGAAAAAAGACAATCGATCTCTCATCTTCCTAAACTGGTAGCCCTGTTTAGAACAATATTTAGAACATGCAACACTATACAACAAGATACATAATTACAGAAATATTTCATTTAGGTAGATGTTTTTACAACCCCAATTTCAAAAAGTTGGGATGATGTGCAAATTGTAAATAAAAACAGAATGCAATGATATGAAAATCTCATAAACCCATATTTTATTCATAACAGAGCATAGAAAACATATCAAATGTTTAAACTGAGAAAATGAATCATTTAAAGTAAAAAATTTGGTAATTGTCATGTTGGAAAATGCAAGTTCTTCCCTTGAAAGACACATTGTCTGGATGGGAGCATATGTTGCTCTAGAACCTGGATATACTTTTCAGCATTGACAGTGCCTTTCCAGATATGCAACCTGCCCATGCCAAGTGTACTAATGCACCCTCATACCAGCAGAGATGATGGCTTTTGTACTGAGAGCTGATAATTCACTGAGTGGTCCTTCTCTTCTTTAGTCACTGCTTTCCGAAAATAATTTCAAACTTAGATTTATCTGACCACTGAACAGTTTTCCACTTTTCCACAGTCCATTTTAAATGAGCTTTTGCCCAGAGAAGACGTCGGTGCTTCTGAATCATGTTCAAATACATTTTCTTCTTTGAATGATAGAGTTTTAACTGGCATTTGCAAATGGCACAGTGAATAATGGTCACTGACAATGTTTTCTGGAAATATTCCTGAGCCCATTTAGTGATGTCCATTACAGCATCATGCCTGTTTGCGATGCAGTGCCGCCTAAAAACCAGAAGATCACGGGCATCCAGTGTGAGTTTTCAGCCTTGTCCCTCGTGCACAGAGATTTCTCCAGATTCTCGGAATTCTTTGATTATATTATGTAATGTAGATGATGATATATTCAACCTCTTTGCAATTTTAGACTGAGAAACTTTTTTCTGAAATTCCCCCACTATTTATGGATGCAGTATTAGGGGGATTGGTGATCCTCTGCTCCAGCTTTACTTCTGAGAGACACTGCAACTCTAAGATGCTCTTTTTATACCCAGTCATGTTACTGACCTGTTGCCAATTGACCTAATTAGTTGTAATTAGTTGTTTGTCACCATGTTAGCCTTGTGATAAATTGGTGCCCTGCCTCGCCTCTCGCTTGAAGTCAGCTGGGACTGGGTCCAGTTCCCCTGCGAACCTGATGGATAAGCAATACTGATAAAAATGTATGGATGGATGTTTCATAACTGAAAGCTCAAATTTAAATATTTAAATTAAGAATATTCTGACATAGTAAAACAATGCATAAACTTTCAAACCTCTCCTCCACAGGAGTCGTACCTCTCGTTCTGTCTGTCCCTCGTAAGTACTATCTGATCCAGCAGGGCAAAACATGGAGTGATGCTCAGACTTACTGCCGAGCAGAACACACTGACTTGGCTATCATCGAAAGTAATGACAATATTTTCGAACTTCAGAATGAAGCACAGATACAACATTTCAGTTCAAGTGCTTGGATTGGAATGTACAATGACATCAATAGCTGGCGCTGGTCATTTGGAAATGAACCATTGGGTAGTATGAGACCATGGATGAACGGAGAGCCTAACAATGCACTTGGAACTCAGTCATGTGGTGCAATAACTGGTTTTGGTTGGACTGATAAACAATGTAGCAGCCAATACCCCATTGTGTGCTTTGATGGTAAGGAACAACACATGTCAGTAGAGAAGGTTGTCATTAAAACATTATAGACTATGTTCTCCCAGGGTTCTCATCAAACTTAACTGTGCTCTTAAATACCAAAAATGATAAATAACAAACCTTAAAAGGAACAAAAGACAAAAACACCTGATCCTTATGAAGTTCACTTAGCAAATAGTGTACTAGGGTTCTAAAAGTTTATCCTAACTTTTTTCTTTTAACCAGACAATTCATTTAACTTATAATTAAGTGGTATTTGTTTTCCTCACAGACAATAAAACTGGCACTGACAGGTACATTTACATCTCTAATGCAATGACATGGACTGATGCTCAGGTTTACTGCAGAACATATCATACAGATCTGGCCAGTGCTAGAAATGCAACAGAAAACTCAATTATACAGGGAATGATCTCTGGCTACACTTGGTTTGGTCTGTTCAGAGATACCTGGAAGTGGACAGACCATACCAACTTCTCTACCATCAGCTGGATGCCTGGAAAACCTGATAATGCCCTGAAGAATGAAAACTGTGGTTATTTAAATACCAGTCAGGCTGTTGATGCACTGTGCTCAGACATAATGCCTTTCTTCTGTTACACGGGTGAGTTAAAGTTTAATTCAGTCTTGTATTTAGATTAATTTAAACTGCTTTTAGAATGTCTGTTTGTGTGTTCATGTGTGTGTTTGTACATGTCTTTGCATTTCTACATCCAGTAATCACAGGAAAACAACAAATCATGAGGGCGAAGGTCCGGTCCTATCAGGATGTGAATGATCCTGCAGTAAAAGTGGCCATCTTGGAGCAGGTAAGAGGCATCTTCCACAAGACTTCACTTATAATGTACATTCCCCTTCTCATTACTGCATCCAGAACCTGAGTCATCATCAAGCGCTGACACATACGCACTGTATTATAATCAGAATCAGACAGTTTCTGTAGAATTTTTTTACGATTTTCACAGGAGATTAGTGTCTCTATCCTGCATTATCTAGTAATAAAAGTCTTATTCTTTTCTTCAGATCAAGCAGAAACTGAAAGATCATGAGATGGCAGAGAACATCACAGTGACATGGAGACAACAAACAGATGGACAGGTGTTTCACAAGAAGAAAGAAAATAATACTACATAATAATACAGAAGAAGAGGAGCTCGAAGTCTTAAATTGGGTAATTCTGTAGTGCTTTAGAGTAAAAATGTGTTCACACTAGGAAACATTATAAGATGTAGTTCATTATAAAAGGATGGTGATGGGAAAAATAATTTCCCTTTCAGTTCTTTTCAAACATAATTTAAATTTTGTTGTCTATGAGGTCTCTTTGCACCAAATGTAGTTGATCAACTGAAATGTTTTTGGATATGTACTTCTTTAGTTTTGCAGATACCATGCTAAATTTGCATGCAATCAAAGTCTATTTCATGTAAAAATATTTTGTGTAAATATACAAATCATTATATACTCACTTTACATAGTATTTTTAAGATCCATAATAGCATGACTCATATGTGCACTCATTACTATCCTTGTTATAAGCATTACCTAAAAATCTTTTTATTTCTGATGAAGTAGAATCCATAGACTGTGCAATGTGAAAATAAGTGAATGATGTGCAGGATATTTACCCATTGCTGAGTCTCTTCTGCTTCCTCCTGAGCTCCATCTCTGTGTTCCTCATTTCACTCAAGGTCAATGTACTGTCTGGAACTTGTGACCAGTGTGCCATTTATTCTCTTCAGAGTTATTCTCACTTATTTTCAAACTGTGTCTACTGTCAAGCACCAATTAAATATCTTTAAATTTGACAAAACTCTCAATATACATAATTTTTTTTTTCACCATGTTCCTTCTGGTCATAGATATCTGCTGGATTTGCTTAGCCTAAAAGTGTGAAAGAGGAGCTGAAAGCATTGGTGATTATTTTACTGCTTTTATGATTGGACTGATACAGAAATGGTCAATATTACTACCTTAATCATCTGATTTTATTTTTATTTTTTAATGTAGACCCTGAATTTAATATTTAATGCTCAAAGCTGTTAACTGTCATTAGATTGTAATCTTTATACATAATTTAAATAAAGAGACAAAAAAAACTGAATTCTCTGTCGTGCATTTTATTAAGACTTTCTTAACTTCATGATTATTTAACCTGTATGATAAAGAAGCTGATAGCAATTCTATATGCAGAAAAACTGATATTGACATATGCTCTCATTTTATTCAACTCACAGAATTGTTATTAGTTTATTACAAATTTATGCTGACTAGAAGACTTTGAAAAGATTCTTAAAAGACTGAAGTCTGACACTCTCACATCTAAATACAATTCATATAGTTTTTAGTAACAGACTATGATTTTGCAAACACTAGAGATATTGAAAGGGCACTAATTGCAAGACTGTGGCTGGATTTTTTTTTTAGATTATTTCAATTTAATTTTTATTTGTATAGCACTTTTAACAACAGAAGAACAACAGAACAATTGCCAGAAAGCAGCTTCACAGAATTATATGAATTCTGAATATAACTTTATGAATCATTAAGAGGAACCAGACTCAAAAGGGAACCCGTCCTTATTTGGGTGAATGAGTGAATTTTGGTGAATTTCCCATCATGCTCCTATACACGTTTTGCTGCTTCCTGTTTGGTGTTGGAGAGAGCTCCCCTATCGGTTGTCAGACATCCCATGAATGAATGACACCTGTTCACCTCACCTCAACATGTCGTTTACAGTCATTTATCCCACCATGGCCAATAGTAAAGAGTGCAGCGAGCAACACTGTCATTACATTTGACCCTTATTGCAAAGTAACAATTTATTGATAATTAACAATTTTGCCCTAAACTGCCTCTCATACCTATCAGGATGCTCTCCCACTCACTCGTTACATCTGTCACTGCTGCACTTTTTCTTTATCTATCTCTCCCTCTCTCTCTTTTACTCATTTGCACATTCTCACAAAAATCTTTTCGGGATTTTCTGTATAATTTGTGGGAGTCTGGGAGCTGCTATCAATAAGCGGAAGACTCCTGGAACTTCCGGGAGAGGAATGTCTACAATAATTTGTCTGAAGTAGTAAATAATTAATAGAAATCAAGACTTTTAAAACTATTTTTAAATGAGTTAGAATTTAGCACTGCTGTTATACTGTAGTGCTTTACGTTTAACATAAAAAACTGTGCAAAAGACATAGGCGCATGCAAAGAAATGCTGTAAAGTAAAAAGTAGATTTTAAATCTTTCTGCATAAAAGAAAAATACTACAACATGCAGTCATAAAGTAAAGAGAGACAATATGTATACATATATATAAATATAAATAGTAGTTCCAGGTACAATGTGTGCAGTTCTATGAACCGAGCTGGTAAGTTTTATGGAGCATCTTGGAGAATCTGCCTCAGTTCTTCTGGAGACTTTGACCTTCACATTTGCTTCTTCTTTTTGCATGCAAAACACAAGCGCCTTTATTACGATTTTCTTCATTATGACTTTTCTATGGGCATACAAACATTTTTCAAATACAAATTTCTTTTTGGGAAAAGTAATGTTTGGAAATCTAAAGTGTTTTTTGGACTGACTCAATAATGCAAAATTAATCAAATAAATACCTATAACAAAATTTACACAAAAATAAATAGGGGTGCCTAAGACTTTTGCACAGTACTGTACAGTATATAGTGGCCATGTTTTAATACTTTGTTTCTCTCATTTTTTGATAAATCGTGGCCACACAAGCTTACTAATTAGCTCCTTTTTGTTTAGTGCCTTTTTAAACTTTTGCCCTCCCCCTGCAGTTACTCCCACTTGCCGGATGTTTTTGGATATGTTCTGAATTTTGGACTTATTTTTATGACATGTACATACTGGGAGTGGATGCAAAGGTTTCCTTGATTATGCATGGCTATCAGTGTAAGAAGTGGCAGGCAGTAGCTAGAGTGCTCAGAGTTCAGTGAAAGCAAACTAGTTACTTTCCAGTGAAACTTGCATTGACGTTCCTGGAAGAGGTTTTTTTGTGTGTGTGGAACTACAACCAGTAGGTTTAAGGACAAGGTTTTGCTGTGTGTGTCTCAACAGGAAATCACAGTCCTTCTGAGGGCTTTAGATGACTTGTTAGGAGACAGTGATAAGGAATTGCTGTATTTTCCAGATCAGATCACACCACCCCAGGTAGCCATTTCACGCCACCTAAAAAAGGACATTAGGGGAGCGGATTTGAACAATCTTTAGTTGTCTCTTCATTTTTGTACAGGGTCAGATGTGATGGAACAGCCAGTTTATATTTAATTAAGTTCATAGAACTGTTTTTCTTTGCAGACCATAAATGGATGTGTTTTAAAGTTGCCTGTAGGGTATCACAGCTATCCTGATCTCTGCAGTGAGTTCAACAAGATACCTGCAAGTTCTATGTGGGTGATGGACATTATTTAGATTGCAGGGGACTTGAGGGCAATTGGTAGGTTGAAGGGATTGACAATGATTCAAGTTTGTTTCCACATAGTTTCTTTGTTACATTTCATGGCAAGATGTATTTCACTGTTTCTGTTTTATAATGTTAGGTGACAAGAGATGCCTCAAAATTTGAATAATATTTTTGATCCTGTGGGTATCAGTGTAAGTTTTATTTAAAGAAGCATTTATTTGTGTGGAGAAACCGATTTTCAGGGACATTTATCACTTATTTTACTGGCCATTCTGAGTGATACAGTGAACCACTTATGGTCTTACTGTTTATTATACATATGGTCTGTCATCTGTGATTATTAGACCAGATTTCTGTCACATGGCACACATTGTCCCAGCAATCATAGTTTTATTACAGTAATGAAAATAATTTGACTGAAAATGTACTGCTTGACTTAAAACATAACATCCTTGGTACTATATAAAGCATAAGACTCATAATAAGGCAGCATAAATATACACTATAGTTTCTATTTTATAAGTCTTTTAATCAGACCCCAAGATACAATGATATTGAGCGTGGTTGTTTTTGTGTCTATTTTATGCTTTTATGTTAAATTGTATAGCAGTTTGGCTTAATACCCATTGTTTTAAAAATGTTTTATAATTAAATTTGACTTGACTTTATTTATCAGTAATGTTGTGCTGAAAGATATGTAGCCCAGATTATGCCGTACTTTTCTAAAACCTTAGATAAAATATTGAATATTGGCAGTATTTGTTTAATAAATTGGCAATTGACAATTTTGTCCGACACTATCAACAGCAAAAAAAAAAGGACCTGGAACAATGTGTGAGTCTGTGGAACAGTCTTCTAGAACTGCATCTTGTCCTGGAGGAGTGCCTAATCAATTGTACTAATTACCACAGAGGTATTAGATTGTGATGGATTGTTACATCCCTGGAGCTGTTTTTATGTCTAGCTTAAATTTAACACTAACAGCACCAAATGCTGGTCATTTGACCACAATTAACAGAAAAAAAATCAGTACTTTGCACAAACTAGTTCAACACTAGGCTAATGCGTCTTTAGACAAGGATACTGTTACTGACACAATGATTGCTAGATGGTGCTTTTTTGTCAAAACATTTGTTGTCCAGCCCTTTAATCATTCCGCGTAATGTTTTGTTGTATGTATTTGTTTGTTGCAACCATTTAAGTTTAGAACAGCATGAAAAAATTACATAGTACAAAAATCAGAATGCTGACCATTTTAATCACCAGCAATGGAATATGTTTAGACTACATGATTATATTACATGTGTGTGTATGTCTTCCTCAACCTCGGGTCCTCTATCAGAGGCCTGGGAGTTTGAGGGTTCTGCACAGTATCTGAGCTGTTCCTAGAACTGCACATTTCTGGACAGAGACCTCAGTTGTTGTACCTGGAATCTGTTGGAGCCACTCTCCAAGTTTGGGGGTCACAGCCCCTAATGCTCCTATTACCACTGGGACCACTTTGGACTTCACCTTCCACATCTGTTACGGTTGTTCCTTCAGGCCTTGGTATGTTTCGATCTTCTCGTGCTCCTCTTCCTGATGTTGCTGTCTGCTGGGATTGCCAAATCTGTCACTACTGCTGTTTTCTGCTCCTTATCAACAACCACTATGTCTGGTTGGTTGGCCAGCTGCTGCTTATCTGTCTGGAACTTTAACTCCCACAGGATCTTAGCTCTGTTGTTCTCAAATATGAATGGTCCCAAACTCTGGTAGATAGCCTCTTTTGAACCAAAATTTTGGTCAGCATTATGCACAGAAGAGCACTATAAGTATTTGCAAAATATTCAATGCAAACATTTCATGTGTATCTTTCCTTTTTAACTTTTTTTTTCATGTTAACTCACCACAGTGTCAGCCTAATTGAAATCTGTTGTGCTCCTAGTTGTGATAACAAGATCAGAATAACAATCTGATTCTGAGCTTACATCCACTGCAGTTAAAAGAAACAAAACCAACACATTTTTAAGAATGGCATGCTAGTGTATAATAAGAAAATGTGTTTTAAAAAGTTTTAAATAATCAGATTCATAAACATCCTCTAAAGTGTGTGTCAATACATATAAAAATATATCCTTTAATATGCATTTACTATTTCCTTTTTATACTATATGAATGTTTTTTTTTTCTGTTCCAGGCACATGAACCACCTCTGAGTAATCTGGATACAAAATGATGTATGGGCCTTCAACCATGCCCTTGTTGCAAATTCAAATTGTCTGGACAGCTAGTTTCAGCAAATCCAGTGCTGCTACCTCTGGGTCTCTATATAAAGGGAGTGTTTTTCCTCTTGCAGCTTTTAAATCATCTATATGTGGCACCAACAATTCAATGTTAATCTAGGAAATTAAAAGACTAAGAATAAGTTTATTGTAAATCATATATGTTTTAATAACACCAATTGGGGCTATAAAATTTATATATTAAATTCCATAAATTTAATTATTTAACATCTATCAAATTTCAATAATTTAATGGGCACAGCACTAGATAAGAAGATTCAACACATTCCTTGAGGTAAACCTGCCATATTGTGGTCTCAGTGGCCTTAGATGTTTAAGCAAACTGTTGCTATAAAGGACAAGGAAGACATCTAGTGGTGGTAAAGAAAATTAACATGAGGAAGATAATGTAAACTTAGGCAGTTTGAGAGGCCTTTAGATATAGTTCATAACCGGTTTCAAGCATCAAAACATCATAATCTCACACGTACACCACTGTAATCTTCCACGCTCACTACTACACCCTCTTACATCTATAATCACACTTTCTTATATTTACTAGTGTACTCTCACATGTACAGCACTGTTCTCTCTTGCACAGAGAACAATACTTATATACAAATAAGCTTTGAGGGAGGAGAGAGGAGAGAGAGCTTGAGCTGTGTGGTGAAATGGAGAGGGAGAGAGGGAGCTTGAGCTGTGTGGTGAAGGGGGAGAGAAGGAGCTTGGGCTTTGTGGTAATGGGGGAGGGGGAGAGAGGGAGCTTGGGTTATGTGATGGGGGAGGAGAGAACACTGTAAATTCAACATGTCTGTGCTTCACCTGATGTCTTCTATATGTTTCACAGTGTTGTTGTGTAAAGTTTCAAAGCTCTAGGTGCTTTCTTTACCTGTCTATGAAGGCAAAAATCCTGTTGTTTTACACCTCAGTTATACCATTAATATGCATTAGCGACTTTAATTAATTTAAATATTTATATAAAATCAGCAGATAGGGGTACATGTCTGTGCTTCACCTGATGTCTTCTACATGTTCTAAAGTATTGTTCTGTAAAGTGTCAAAGCTCTAGGTCCTTTCTTTGCCTGTCTATGAAGGCAAAAACCTTGTTGTTGTAGGCCTCAATTATTCCTTTAATTTCCATTAGCGAATTTAATTAATTAAAATATTTATATAAAACCAGCAGACAGGGGTACATTTATGTGTTTCACCTGATGTCTTCTACATGTTCCACAGTATTGTGCTGTAAAGTTCTAAAGCTCTAGGTGCTTTCTTTGGCTGTCTATGAAGGCAAAAACCTTGTTGTTGTAGGCCTGAATTATCCCATTAACTTGCATTAGCAAATTTAATTAATTAAAATATTTATATAAAATCAGCCGATATAGGTACATATCTGTGCTTCACCCGATGTCTTCTACATGTTCTACAGTATTGTGCTGTAAAGTCCCAAAGCTCTAGGTGCTTTCCTTACCTGTCTATCAAGGCAAAAACATTGTAGATTTAAGACCTACTTGTTCATTTCTATTGGTGTCCATTAAATTATTCATATAAAATCAAGGGATATTGTTACAGTCATGTATTTCAAGACATGTCTTCTGCATGTCTGACAGTTTGTGCATTTGTA
>JAQQZR010000004.1:17165888-17181900 GCA_030068235.1 Notoglanidium macrostoma
AGCTCATTTTGTGCATAAAATTGTAAAATCTCTCAGTTTAAACATTTATGTTATCTATGTTCTGTTGTGAATAAAATTTTGGCTCAAGTGATTTGAAAGTCTTTTGTTTTCATTTTATTTCAATTTAAATAACGTCTTCTCAAACTGTGGAGAGAATACATCCACAACACTACAGGTTTTAAGATATTTTATAAAATACAAGTTTGTTTCAAGTCTTTTGTAGATCCAAGTTGTAGTTCTAACTGCTCTTTAAAGCCCAGGATCCCTGTCCCTTAAGCTGGCAAGCTTTATTTATTTAGGATGCATGATCTGTATCTAAATAATGTATTTGCATTTAGTTGCTCCACCTGATTATTATTATAATTGGACTCAATAGCTAATAATTTTTGGATTATTACAAACCTACTGAAGTCAACACAAATGTAATCTGTTTGAACAAAGTGGGTATATATATATATATATATAAATAAATATGTGTGTGTTTAATCTATTAATGAAGGACATGCCATGAATTTTAATGATTCATAGCTGGATTTAATGTCTGGAATGTCTGTGAGACAAAGTAGTTCCTCTTGTCACTTATATTATTACCTCACCTTCATGTTCCCTCACCACTCATTTCTCTCTTTTCTCGAATATAAACAAACAAACCTGCAGTTTGACATTTTACAGAGAAACTGGAAGGCATAAATCCCTCTGTCCTGAAGTCATTCCTGAGCTGGGGAACTTTGTAAAGCACTGTGACTGTTCTAAAGCCTTCCATAATACCTTCCATAAATGTTAAACAAATGTTTCCCAAGAAGAAAAAATTCACCATGTCAATGACACAATATACATTTTTCTTTGTTAAACAACATATAAAATCATTCAAATCCTTATTAAAAACCTAAAATCCTTCTTATGTTATGTGGAGCATTCACCATACAAGTCTGTGTGTATGAGCTATTACTATATAAACAACAATGTATTAGAATAAGCACATTAATTTAAACATATTGTTGTGATCAGACACTCTTCTCATTGTCCATTTAATAATCATACTTGGATGACTATAGGGAGATGGTAAATAATGGAAAAATATTTAAAAACAAAAGCTGAAGACACTGACCGGACTCACTCCATGCTATTATAATAAAGTAGTCACTAAATCTTGGTCCATTCATGCACATAATTCGGGAATTAAAACTAGCAGACTGATAAATCCAAAAGAGTCTCCGGTTTTGGAAACATTTCATTCATTCATTTCATTTAATACATTTCATTCTGTAGTCAGAATAAATTCACTCAGATTGTCAGATATCATTGCATGCAATCATAGCTAATGGGGTATTTACATGACTTTTTTTTTAATTCCCATTGAGGTCTCATCCAGGCAATTAGCAGATTATTAGGCTGCATGTAAATGTAGTAAAACTAGTAAAATCCTGGCTTGCTGTTCTGACCACTTGGGCCTGAGGTTCATTTTGGGCAATGCAGTAAAATATAAGTATTCATCCTTAAGATCTGGGTTTGTGGCCTAATCCTGTTTTGGCTTTTGAATAAGAGCTCAAACTAAAAAAAGATGTCTGTAAATTGCTTGAATGCCTGATCATCAAGACTTTAATATTTAAAAAAATATAGCCAGCAATTTCCAATCCATTTATGTGAGAAGGAGCCTAATTTATCCACAAAACTATAACTCATTATTGCTTGCATAGATTTACAAGGCATATACAGGACAAGATTCTAGGATCATAGGTCATGTTTGGAGGCATGGTCATACATAGGGGCAAAGCGAAGGTCAGCTAACTGTTTCTCACGAACTGTAAGTCCAATCAAGCTATAATTTGGCATACTGCATGTACGTATGCACTATTAGGTAAGTGGATTTTGATGATAACTTAAAAAAAACATGACCATCATCAGCCAAGCAGGTTCCAGAAGCATTTGACAGGGTTTTTTTGCACGCAGAAACAAACATATCTTTTGGATAATAAAGTATTTATATTTATGCTGATTCTTTGGCAGTAAAAATGAAACAATTGCTTTGTGGACTATACAGCCACAGCCATATCTATTATAATAAATTTCATACCACTAGTCTCAGGAATTTGGCCCTGTCATCAAGAAATTTGTTTCTCAGAGGAGTCTGTTCCTAATTTTTACCATGATGGATTTTTTTCTTTTCTTTTTCTCGATTACATAATATGTGAAACCCACTTAGCACAGTGTGAACCTCAGTAATGATCAAAAATATGCTATTTGTAAACATGACATTTCAGATGCATACAGGACAAGAGTCTCATATCAGAATGCCCAATTAGTTGGGAATGGACATACATATGGTGCAGAGCTAAGGCTGGATAACTTTTTCACAAAAACAAGCATATAAAAACAAGCAAAAATAAATTTCTGATCCTGATTCTTTTGATGAAACAGGGTTACAACCGAGCTATCATAAAACTTGAATGTTAGGTTCCACCAGGATCCCACAGCTGAGTGGAGGCCACTGGGGCACTATTCATGTATCTGCACAGAAAAACAAGCATATTTATTGTAAAACAATATCTACAGTGAAATTTCTTGAAAATGTAAACGTTTGCCTTTGCCCCATCTACCCAGATTTAGCATAATATGCAAAAAAAAAAAAAATGAAACTAGTCCTAGTATATTTGCCATATCTTCACAAAATTGTTATCAAACTACTTATTAGATTTTATAATTATATGTATTTAGGGTGCCATGATTTGATGTCAAGCGGTGTAAAATTTATGAGCAATTTGACTAATTTGTGAATTCTAGCAGAGCTATAATTGAGTGTAAAGACTGGGACATAGGTAACAGCATTGCCAATTTATGCCCTCAACTTTTCAAGCTTTGTGTGTCACTTGTCAGAACTTTGTCTTAAATGTTCCTATCAAGGTTCACATGAATCCATGAAATCAGACCAGAGGTTCAGCTGTTCGAGTAAACCAAGCTCCACACTAGAAAGATTGATTGGCATATAGTGGCCATATTGCATAGAAATCTCAGCATGTTTTTGAATTGATCTTCACAAACAAATGAGTTTATTTGCATTTTGGCAAGGTTACTGAAAACTGTTAGACAAAATCTCAGCAATTCTTTGATGTAAAATTTATTTTCTTTGGAACAAATGTTAGACTTCTGTTAGGCTTCTGGTCTCAACTCTCTCAGCTGCCAACACAGCAATTTTGGTGTATGCCAGTCATGCACTCTAACACCACCAACATTGCAATGTTGGACATACGGTTGCAATAATAACGTCACAGCACAGCAGAGAAAAAATGATTACACTTTCTTCTGCATATCTCCGCAACCGTGTGACGTATTCTGACCAAACTCCGTAGGTGAGTGAAAGACCAGGATCTAACGACTCCAAGAAGTTTTGTCAAAATTCAGCTCGAGTTGGCACGAATAGTAAAATGAGTAAAACTGCTCATAACTTTTGAACTGCTCAACAAAAAAAGTCTTATTTTCTGTTGATTCCCTGGAAGGTACTAAATGTACCTGATGTACAAGTCATCAATCAAGATGTGATTGAAGTGTAGACATTCAGTTTTAATTTAAGCGGTTTAACAAAAACATTGCATTAAATTGCTTAGGATTCAAAATATTTACTTTTATTTCCTGATATTTACATCTAGATGTGTTTGAACATGGCACCTTTGGTGGTCACCCAATTTTTAGATTAGTATAGGAATAGATAGCCTTAAAGTAAATAACACAATATTCAATCATTATGTGACCGCTAAATGATGCATTCTTCTTTTCTGATGCTTTTCCAGGCTTGTAGTACAGCTTCTTTCAGTTGTTGTTTGTTTTGAGGGGTCTCTTTCTTCAGTCTCCTCTTAGAAGGTAATGCTGCATTGTTGGTTTAAGAGCTGCTGAATGACATGGTCAGTCTAAAACGTTCCACTTTTCCCCCTGATGAAGTCCTTTGTTGTGTTGGCGGTGTTTTTTGGGTCGTTGTCTTGCTGCATGATGACGTTCCTCCCAATTACATTTGATACATTTCTCTGTAACTTGGCAGACAATGTTTCTGTAGACTTCTGAATTCATCCTGCTGAGTTCCATCATCGAAAAAGATTAGTGAGGACGTTCCAGAAGCAGCCACGCAAGCCCAAGCCATGACACTACCTCCACCATGATCATGAGCAGATCATTTCTTTCTCCACACTTTGGCCTTTCCATCACTTTGGTAAAGGTCAATCATGGCTCCAGAGCCTATGTGACTCATCTCTGTATTTATTTGTGTATTCTAATTTGGCCTTCTGATTCTTACTGCTGATGAGTGGTTTGCATCTTATGGTATCGCCTCTATATTTCTGTTATCAAAGTGAAGCACTTCCTGGGAACAGTTAAACAGTATAAATGTTACAGTTGCACTAACTGAGAAACGTTAAAATTGATTGGCTACTTTAAAGTCATGTAATATGTTCATCCAGACTGTTTTTCTGTTTGAGTGCCCGGCCATGATGGCTATGGCATCACCGAGATTCGAACTCATGATGTCCTGATGATATGGCGAAATGCCTTCCCTCTTGCATCATATATTCGTGCAAGTCAAAAGTCACGTACTATATATGCACATCATATCCGATGTTAATGCACAGATGTATTGCTGAGGTTAGCCTAGCTTCCTGATTGGCATCTTCACAGGACAAGACAGTACCACATTTTGGGTTAGTGTCTCTGAATATGAAAAATCCATTTTGTCAGTCTTTATTTGATTACAGTTTCATAAACATTTCATAAGATCTGTAGGAGGTGTCGCTAAATAGGTCAAAACATAAAACAACTCTTTTTTTTTTAACATTTTTAGTCCCTGCACTGATGTTTTCGTTTAACCATATGCCTGATCATTGGTTTCCATCTGGCAACTACACTATTAGGTCCTGATTGATGGTGTGGTGCAAAGATGCTTGTTGTTCTGGCATGTTTTGCAAGCTTCATATGGACCTGTTCTCTCTGACTAATGTATTACAAAATGTTTAAGTGCTTTAAAAATTACCAGTGTAAATCACTAACAAAATTAACTGTAAACCACAAATCATTATATTTAAAATAAGATGTCTGTGGGGCAAAAAGCTTTGGAAATTAAGCCTACCACTCCACCACCCAACAAACCTGAACCTTAAATGTTAATATCTGACTCCAGTGTATATTTTTAGTGTGACAGAATTATCTATCTGGGCTTAAGTATGTAAGGCTGGAATATCTCTGACCTCTCAGGTACTTCTCTCTGGAAGCAACCAGCTGACAGGAATCCCAGGCATGTTAATACCTGTAATTGGACAAGAAGATGAGGTTGATCACATTCAATAAAATATAAATTCATGTTCTGTAAACGTTTACCTGAATTTGTACGTTCCTCTTTAAGTCACCACATGTTCACCATGATGTATGTACTAAAATCACATGGAAAATATAACAGTTATGACATATACAGCTTAAAGAAAACTAATGACCTGTTTGAGATTTGGGCTTAGGTCAAATCAGTACTGCAACGGCCTTTGTCATGGTAACAAGTGCCCTTTTGGTTGCTACTGACAGGGTGTGGCTGGACATAATTGTTCTTCTTGGCATCACATTATCCTTTTAGAAAATTGCCGGACTTCGTCCCTGCATCTACCTCTTTGAAGCTGAGATGCTTGTCCCTGCCTGTTATCAAACCTAAACTGGATTATTGCATCACAGGGTCCTGAGCAATTTGCACTATGTGCAGATATCAGCTGCCAGGGTTCTTACCCACACCAGACCATGGGAATACATCATCCTCACACTACAAAAATGATTCTTGCTGCCTGTTCACTTCTATATACACAGTATAAAAAATTCTTTGATCTTTAAGTCCCTGCATGTCCCCGCCTACTTAAATAACCTCCTACTCACCAGCGCACAGTCTTCTGATACTCCTCTGCTCTCTGTCCCTTCCTCTTGGCTCTGCACCATAGGAGATATGGGCTTTTATTGTCGCTGCCTCAAAACTGTGGAACAGTTTCTCTCCATCTCTGTGCCTGCACATCCCGTCCCCATTTCACAATACAAATTAAAAGCCATCTTTCCAACTTGCTTTTCCACCCACTCAGTGACTCATTTTGCTTCTGTCCTATTGTGCCCTCTACATTTTAGTTTACTGTCTGTTTTTATCTTGTAGTTACATAAACATGCTTTTCTTGCTATTACTTTTGCTACTTGGTTTTATGTCCTTTGAGGCATCTGTACGCTATCCCTTCATAGATAAAATTGAACATACCTGGTCTAAACTGACTTTATGTTGAAGCTGATAGATAAAAAGGTCAATTGTTTAAATTGCTCGAACAATACAAAGTTCAACAATATCAGAACAGAAACATATCCACAATCTGAGGCAAGCAGTAGGTCATCAACCACTTTTGCCAGCAATGAATGTTCCAATGATTTATTCCGGAAACTGAATGAAGAAATACATTATACATGTTATTTTGTTGGGTAACCTAACAGACTGAAGGAAATTAGATAGAAAAAGCATGTTGGTGAATTGACATTGATTGGGGAGCTCAGAGGGGTCAGGATGTGATTTTTTTCATAAGCAGTGGCTTAACAACAGCTATCTTAAAAACTTGGGAATACAGCCCAAGCTGCTCAACAAATTTATTATGTTTAGAAGGGATGGTAATATTCACAAATTCACACCAGTACACAGGTATGAAAGTTTGCGATGCGATTGCCCTGATTAAAAATGTGTGCACTGGAAACTATATATACTTTTTGACCAATAATTTTATATTTATATTTATTTCTACTTTCTAAACCATTTCTCAAGCACACGTGCTCATCACTGCTGTCAGTGATCAAGTCTCATCATCATTGAGAAGAGAGAGCTACCGTAGTGAACTGCATTGCATTGCATTACACTAACAGCTAAACAGCACATCAAATGTCAGCAGTAATGTAATCTAATTACCATAAAATTAATGTAACTGCTTACATTCTGTTACTTTTGGGTTCCCTCAATGCCAAATGTGCAGATGATGATGACATTTTCTCAGCTGGAAGGCAGAACTTCCATAGTGCTATGATGTTGTTCCCCTTTTCTGATTTAAAGACAAAATAATGGTGAAATTACCACCTACTGAACACATTTTTTTCACTGGAGGCCATGCTAATGAATTAGTGACTGAAAGATTAGCTCTGATTTCACTCCAGACTAGAGCGGTGCTGTGAGACTCGTGAAGTGTTGTAATGTGTGCACATCTACTTGTAATGTATCACTCTTATTTAGAGCTACAACTACTGATTATTATTTATTTATTTATTTGATTATTTTGAGGGTGTTGATTGAATATCCTTTCCTTGATTATTCAATTGGTTTTATTAAAAAAAAATGTTTTGTACCAAAAATATTTATTTGCAGTTTTTTAATCAGACCATTTTCTTAACTAGGTGTAATTAAATAGCGGTTCACTAATTACAATATTATTGTCATTTATCAGATAATCTGGCAGAGCATGAGAATATTATCAAGTCGACCAAATTAATGTTGATCCTCATTCAGTATAAGCATTATATATGAATGGTGCTGAATAAACACTCAGACTAATTTAAGGTGACGGTATGTAGCCTACGTTTACTGTGATCATGTTTTTAATCACTTACCACACTTTTTGCAGCTGTGTCTGTATTTCATGTCATAATTTCTTCAAGTTTCGAACAGACAAATTAAAAATTAAAATAAAATAAATATCAGCTGCCGGCTTCTCTCACTGAAACTCTCTGATGCGAAGTTCATTTTGCTTGCTGTGTGTGCGTGCAAGAGCTGAATAATTTTCAGTGTGTGGAATCGACTCCAAAGATTTGCATTTGACTCTTAGTTTACAGTGCCCGAGATTAGTGAATCAACTCTCTTTGGGTTTGACTTGTGAACCGAAAGCAGGGTCAGAAAAATATGCTAGTTTAACTTTTTACTTTTTTAAGTGAATTGATTAAAAAAGCTGCACTTTTCACTGCTTAACAAAACACAACAAAGCTGTTCTGGACAATTCAAGCAGGTATATCACACTTCTCCTCACATTCCCACAAAATAATGATAATATTACTCATATTAAAACACGAGTTATGCCATGAGGCCAGCAGGGTAGTGTACTGTAAAGATTTTCATACCGTAGAGAAACTCCTGCTGATGTTTCTGCTCCTCCATTTCACTCTGTGTGTTTATGAAGTGACTCCGCACGTGCACAGTGTGATTCATAAGGCAGTTCAACTAAAAATGAAGTTGGCAATTATTTTTATTATCGGTTATTATTGAATTTAGTGAAATTGTAATCCTGTAAATAATCCCCGTTTCTACTAATTGCATCCGTAACCTGATTACAGCATTTTTTCCCCTGTAACTACAATGGAATACAGCTACCTTTTTTTTTTTGTATCTTAATTACATAACACCGTTCCATGTATTCTGTTACTCCCCAAGACTGGTAGCGACACATCCTTGTTCATGTGCCGGTTGGACATGCTTATGTCTATATTCAGGTGAAGTGTAATCATTCAAAAGACTATAATTATATAGTATGACACATTTTTGTTAAACTTAAAGAATCGAAGTTATAGTCATTGAACAAATAATGGACTAACAGTCTTTTGTGTCAGAGATCTTATGTTATGTAAACTCAGCTATAAGTTAATTATGCCATTTGTAGAGTTAGTTATTTCTAAGAGTTGTTTTAAAACTAAACTAAAACCGGTCAAGTGTCTTATTTTACTCATGAGTTTTGTTTTGTTTTTTTGCCTTCGTTGCAGTCTAACAGCCATGAGTCCCAATCTCTTTTTTTTATATTCAAAGCATACTGACAAAAACATTGGGGAAAAAATACAACAAGATACTATAGCAATCATTGAATTTATCCATATGACTTGATTAAATAGGTGATGAATTCAAAGTTGGTGGGCAATATATAAGGAATAAAAATAACACACACATACTTTTACATACTGTATCGTGTACAAGCTACGATCACCCTACTGTTCTGAAATTATTTAAGCTCTCAATGCTTTCCAAACTTCAAATGCAGTAAAACTCAGGCTATAGAGGTAGAGTGCCTTTGAGCGGAATATTTTCTGTCACGTGTTTGTGTCTCATGAGCAGCTGCTGGTCACCGTCAAGAACAGTATGGGTGGGTGAAAGGAGAGCTTGAGTGAAAGAAAGGAGTTGATGTGTTAATTAGAGATGCAGGAAACATCTGTTTATGACACATTATCACTGTAGCCTGTGTAACTGTGTGTGTGTGTGTGTGTGTGTGTGTATGAGAGAGAGGGAAAGAGAGAGTGCTGCCTCTAATCCTAACCCTAACCTTGTATATATCTATTCAGCTACTTTAGGCATTTTGGGTGCCACAGAAATCCATTAACAGAAAAAGTCCATGTTCATTTCAGATGCCCTGGTCATCATCTATGCCAATCTATACTGGATACTTTGAAATTGGAAGTGCACCAGTGCTTTATACATTTTTGATTTGAATTGATAAAATAATCTATCCTAAATTAATTTTACCATGTTCTCATGATGATCTGCATTTATAATGGTGAATAACATGGTGGTATTTCTACTAAGTTAATGTAAATAAGAACACCTTCATTTTACTTATGGTGAAAGACATGTCTCAGTACAGGATTAACACTGCTCTTCTTCCCTGATAATAAGAGAAAATGAAAAAAGAGTGACTATCTCCAGACTCATCTTCTTATCTAGGCCAAGTCTGATATGTAGGCTTCGTACATATATTAGATCACTTCCCTAGAGATCAGGCTCGCTTTCTTTCTCAAAGCTGCTTTAAAACCCCAGTATAAAAGTGTACCATCTGACTAAGCCTAACATAGCACAAAGCTAATGCCCTGAATTAGCTTTGCTTTCACACAGTGTAGACTAGCATACAAGAGACAGAACCTACATTGATGGGTCCACTGGTGATCAATTTTCAGTAATCTTAAAAAAATAACCTTGACATAAATATACTGACACTGCAGATCGGATTTAACCCTCCTATTATGTTCATTTGTCAGGAACAAATGTTCAATTTGACCCGGTGCATTTTTAATCATCCAAAAGGTGTCTGAAAATAAAAAAATCCTAACAATAGGATTTATACTAAATCCTAAATCAGTAGTTTCATACTAAAAAAAAAACTTTAAACTATTTTTCCTAAATCTTCAAACTTTAAAACGGGTCAATGTGACCCACAACATAACAGGAGGGTTAAATGGGCTATCAGTGTGGATTCTGCAAGGAAAACTATACAGTTGAATACAAAACTGATACAAACTTGCACAGTCATCAAATGTTTGTTGCACACATCTGCTTAGATATAGCAGAGAGAAATTAAGTGTCTGAAGTCATTGACCCCAGTATACAATAATAAGGTATATTGCAAAAGTCAGATCAATATTATAGACAGGAGTGCTGTATGTGATAACAGAAGGACTGCAACATTTAAAGAATGTGCAAAGATTTAAGACACTGGATCAATTACATCAAACTTCGTAAGACACCTGAAAAAACACACAGACAGGTTTGCTTAGTTTACATTAGCCTCAGAGAAATGTTACTGTTGTGAGTGAGACATCCCTCTGTTCACATCAGCAAATATTACCATGGCATATTCATGCCATAATTATCATAGGTGGTTGTCCAACTTGCTATGTTTGGTATGACTAGAACTCAAGATCTACATCTACAGTTCAATCCATTTCATTAAGTCTTGTGTTGATATTAACAGAGATTTAGGGAACAAATATTAATGACGTATTTTCCTGTTACATCCGTGTTGGGGATGCATCGGGACGCATTAGCGTTTACACTACAGAAGGTCTGTGGTTAAATGCATCTCAGACCACTTCGGCAAGTGGTTTGAGTGAAAGCGTCTAGGAGGTCGTTTACACTTGTATTTAGCACTATCCGGTTGTGATCAGATCGTCCAAGATGCATTTTAATACCAAGTGTAAACGGGGTCTGTGTTGGAATTTTAGTTACTAATGTCAGAACATGATTAGCTCTTGGTTTCTTGATTGTGTCTTACTGAACCAAATGATGGTGTCCTGTCTGCCTCGTCCCAGATCAGTGTGTGAGATACGTTTAATACGGTGTCTATTCCACGTTTTGGTCCTCTGTTGTACTGTATCACAACAGATCGGTCAGAGTTTTTGTTGATGTCAAGCGGTGGATGGGGGATAAGGGCGAGCACAGAATGTGGTGTTCTTACAGTGAAACATGGCGGTGGATCAGTGACCGTATGGGGGTGTTTTGGGTGAGGAAGATCTGAAGACTTAGTCCAAATTAAAGAGATCATGAAAAAACAAGAGTATCACTCAATTCTTCCACATCACACAATTCCTTCTATTTTACATATCAGTGGACAAAATTTCATTCTTCAGCTGGATAATGATCCCAAACTTTCTCCACAGCTGTGCCAAAATTATATCCAGTCCAAAGAATAGCAAAAAGTTTAGAGAATCATGTCTTGGCCTCCCCAGTCTCCATATCTTTCTCCCAGTGACGAGATCACAGTGGCATGCGACGAGCCGGACCGACAAGATCGAAATGAGTGTCCAGCAAATGAGACAGAACTGTTTGCATGCATGAAAATGTGCTAGGAGGATTTGTATACAAGTTATATATAAGCGCACGCACACACACACACACACACACACACACACACACACACACACACATGCACAGGTAGTCTGTTCGTAGGGATCTGGGTTTGATTTTATTCAGGCCTCCGAAAATACATAATCAAATCAGGCTGGAAGTACGGAAACAAATTGTTTTAATGTAACACAATTCAGTAATGTGGAACCGCTGTACATATTTGAATTAAGTAAATTCAATGAGATTTTTTTTTTTCAGTGTACTCACTTTGTGTGTGTGTGTGTGTGTTGGCCTAGGAAAACCTTTCATACTGTGAAAGTTAAGCATGCTACTTATAATTTATATTGTAACCTAATCTACTTATCAAGGAACAGCACATTAGTGACACTTTAATAAATATAATTCTCATAAAGCATTATACAGCATGTTTAAGTAAGAAATGTTTAACCATTTTGTACTTCAGCATCATGTCCATCAATCTCTGTTTCATCACCTGAAGTAAATGTTACTCACTGCATTTAAATAGAAGCCTCATCATCACTCTTTACATTCCACTTTTACGACTGTAGAGAAATAATCACAGAGTAATTGTCAGTTTCGCTCTTTTGGCTAGCGTTCTAAGTTTTAAATAAAATATTTAAAAAATTTAAATAAATAAATAAATAAAATGGTCATCTGTGCAGAATGTATACGCACTCCTTTCTTTACTGATGAAAACTATAATGGCACACTGCATCATGGGCATTTTAACAGCTGGCATCTGATTACAAACTGAATTGATAAGGTTTATATGTACTTTACTATCCCACAACTTGATCAAGCCATTCATGTCGGGAGGAAATGTCGGTTGTAGCTTATCCACCTCAAGGCTTGATGTGTTGTGCGTTCTGAAATGCACGGTCACTCAATAGCTCATTGGATAATTGCATAAATAAGCAACATTTTAGGTGTTCTTCTTGTACACCTGGTGAGTATGTGAATGGTGAGTGTATTGCTTGTCTATATTTCTGACATGAAAAAAGCTTCAAATGAGATACATGCTTCATGAGGTACATGAAGTAACCAAAAGACCATGCCAAGTTGTGACAAAATTAGAAAGCTGCTTGAGGTCTTAGTATATCTGCCTTGTCAGAATTAAGTAGGAGAAAGTTACTCAACATCCACTATCTATTGTCCAGTGTATAAGGTCTTCCTTGGATGGCCTAAAGACGGTAATTTCTTAGATCAGTTTACTATGATAGTTTGATATGAAAGACTTAAAGTTAGAACTCTAATGATGCTTGTACTCAAGTCCCTGTTAATGCCTTTTTTGTCTTTATAATTTACAATTATAGAAGATAAATTATGTATAATCACAGTCTGGTGCTGTCCAAATGCATCCTCCAAATAATCCCTTTTATGTCTGGTTCCTCTCATGGTTTCTTCCTCGTGTCGTCTTAGGGAGTTTTCCTCTGGCTTGCTCATTAGGGATAAAAAATTAGAATTTCAATTTTACATTTGGAATTCTGTAAAGCAACTTTGTGACAATGTCCATTGTTAAAAGAGCTTCATAAATAGAATTGAATTGAGGGCCTTTATACATTTCTCAGCTTTATTAAGCTGGTGTCTCTCATCTGGCTTATTGAAAATACAACTGTGTGTCATCACCATACCAGTGAAAGCTAATTCCATATTTACAAGTAATTAAATTTTCCATATACGTAAACCATATACTATAAATCATATATAGAAAAATGAGTAGTGGGCCTAAAAGTTTTGAACCAATAGAGTAGTTGCCATTTACATCTACAGACTGATAATGATCAGTAGAGTAAGAACTCATACTTTTTCACAGTATTACGGTTGGTGTTGGGTAACTTTTTTCATACAATAAATGAAATTATTGTTTAAAAACTATATTTTGTGTTTACTTGGGTTGTATCTGTTTGATATGAAATTTTGTTTTTGTGACAATTATGAAAAATAATAAATAAATAAAGGACCATAATGTCAAAAGGCTTAGCTATTCAGTTATCTGAATATCCTATATACCAAGAAAATTAGAATTGAATTGGATTTTTTTTTCTCAAGGAATCTATACACTCGATAAATGCTAGAACATTTGCAATTAGCAACATATGAAGAAACATTACACACTTATTTGCAATAAACTGTGCGAAATTATAAAATTAAGGTTTACATTTGACGATTGATGAAAAAAAATGTTTTGTTAAATGTTTAAATTTTCTATCACTGGTGATCTCTTCTTACTCTGAATGCCAAGAAATGTAATGCAGTGCATTCTCAAGTTCCTTAGGTTTCCATGTCAACCTGTAAGTTATTTTAGGAAGCATATTTTTTGCTGTGAGCAGCTTGGAAAAATCATACATGAACAATTGGGCAATTCTTTGCACTCAAACCTCGTTTATATATATATATATATAAAGTGTAATTTAAGGCACAGCTATACTTACTCCATAATTTACATTGGCATTGTACCATGCACACATGTCACTTTAGGTTCTGAAGACATGAAGCATTTCTAACCTATTTTCTAAAACTTTGCCAACTATCTGATCTGACTGATCATCAATACAAAAAAACCTGTTAATAAAAACTTTTGTACACAAACAAAGTTATTGATGATCAGTTTCTGGATACATAAGGGATCTCTGTCCCTGGGGGATCTACCTTTGCGGATTGGCTTGTCCCTGTGGGCTTAAGACCCTTCCTCAGCAAACCAACAGACTCTGATGATGAGGGAGGTTCTACTTAAGAGAAGCTCTCACTTCCAAAGGCGAAGGACAGAAGAGGAATAACGATTTTTCCAATGGCCAGTAGCTACATATGCCTGTAGGAGTTGCAACCATAGGACTCAGCAACTTATAGTCATGATGGCATCTACTAGTAGCAATAGGGTTCAAATCCCTATCTACCCATTCTCAATTGCTCTCTATGGAAAAAGATGAAGCCGGTACCTCCTAGGAGGGCAGCGGTAGAATGTCATGGCAGTGGTGAGAAAAAGCTTTTAAAGTGCAAAAACTTGATAATAGTGTCAATCATGAATGTAAGTACAATTAGGGAAACATGCAAGAAAATGGAATTATGCAGGGACTTTGAATTTCAGAAGTTGGACTTATTGGGACTCCAGGAGCACAAAATCATACATGACGAGGCTGTTTATCTCGAGGAGGTTATCAGGCAACAAAATCAGCATGGAAAAATGAGCAGGGAGCAGTCACAGGTGGGGTGGGTATGTTGCTGAACTGCAGGGCAAAGTGAGGGCTAAGAGACATGAGTTCACATACAAGCCACATTCTGCTTCTGAATTTTCATGGTAACCCTGCCACCAGAGTAATTGTCACATGTTCGCTGAAAAAATCAGCTGATGAAACAGCTATTGAGAATTATTATCAGGGACCAAGTAAGGCAATTGAGCTGGTACCAGCAAACAACTTTCTTATTGTTTTGGTTGATTTTAGTGCAAGAATAGGCAAAGGCCTTCACATGCTCCATGATTCAACAAACCAGAATGATGAAAAACTACTGGAGCTGGATGAAGAGAAATGTCTATTGATAATGAACGTATGCTTCCAGAAGAGAAACAGCAAACTAAGAAAGTACTTAGACCCATGTGGTAGAAAATATCAACTGGATTACATACTGGTTAACAAGAAGTGAAAGAATAGCATCATGATTGTAGAACCATACAACTCTTTAGGAGTATTGGTTCAGATAATCAAATTGTCTCTGCATGTATAAGAGTAAGCCTTAGGGCAAATGGAAAAAAAAACAGCCAGAAAGATCCACTATGATTGGAAAGCAACGA
Organism: Notoglanidium macrostoma; assembly: GCA_030068235.1. Lineage (NCBI taxonomy): Eukaryota > Metazoa > Chordata > Actinopteri > Siluriformes > Auchenoglanididae > Notoglanidium > Notoglanidium macrostoma. The sequence goes on from JAQQZR010000004.1 coordinate 17,181,320, forward strand.
GTAGAGATCATGCTCTACAAGAGAGGCATAATGTAGATGTAAGAAATAGTTTCTTTGCTTTCAAGATCAGATTAAGGATGTAACTGAACTATATGAGAAGTTTTACAAGCCAGTAACAAAGCAACTAAATCCCTCATATCAGTACTCAGGAAGAAAAAGAAAGATCTAGCTTCAAAGGATTCCAGAACAACTAATGCCAGACATAGAGTGGTTGCAGCCTACGAGGTATATCATGAGAATTCATCTGAGCTGAACAGGACAGAGCTTAACGCCCTCAATGAAGAGCTTAACCAAGCATATGACACTGTCATTGTCATGTTATCATTAAGAAAACTGTTCTGTGTTTATAGTGACACAAGCTGGCCATTTTAACATAACTGCATGGTTAGTTCCTGGTCTGTGAGAAACCACCAGTTCATTGGTTGACAGAGGTCAGGTGGTCTAGTATCAACTTCCTGTTCAGCCATTTTATCACTAGAGACGCACTGGACAGCATTTTTATGTCTTATCCTTGAATTCTCTATCCATCTGCTTGTTTAAAGCCTTCTAGAAGCATTGCTTGTAAGTAATGTAGTTAACAC